>JACATO010000212.1:110000-195000 GCA_018389105.1 Nautilus pompilius | reverse complement strand
ACAGACTGTGGCAGGGTGGAGATAGCGGCATTTCTAATAAAGGGATGGGGGAATATACCTCGGGAAAGGGAGGGTAGTTCGAACTGAAAAGGGGAACGAGACAAGAAGCTGCGGCAAATGGAAAATCGACTTTTTGATTGGCTTGAAAATTTGTTTCATTTATTCTCTCTCTCTCTCTCTCTCTCCATCTCTCTCTCTTCTCTCTCTCTCCCTCTCCTCTCCTCTCTCTCTCTCTCTCCATCTCCATCTCCATCTCTCTCTCATCTCCATCTCTCTCTCTCTCTCTCTCTCTCTCTCTCTCTCTCTCTCTCTCTCTCTCTCTCTCTCTCTCTCTCTCTCTCTCTCTCTCCCTCTCTCGATCTCTCTCTCTCCTCTCTCTCTCCATCTCTCTCTCTCCTTCTCTCTCTCTCTCTCTCTCTCTCTCTCTCTCTCCCTCTCTCTCTCTCTCTCTCTCTCTCTCTCTCTCTCTCTCTCTCTTCTCTCTCGATTTAGACTCAATATCCCGGCCCTGAAACAGCGACTTTGGCGAAGGCAGCTCGAGCAAATTAAAAATAGTCATTAATATACTTCTCTATAAAGGGAAAATTACGAGGGTTTGGAATATGTCCGTGAATGAAGAAGTTATTAAGAATAGCGAGAATATGGTAATCTTGGTATCCGGGTAGGAAAGTGGGGAATGGAAGAGTCGAGCAACGAACACAGTAAGTGCTTCGGATCAAAAAAGAAACTGAATTAATTAGTAGATGAGATACGTTTTCTTAGAAGGAAGAGCATATGTAAATAATCGATAGGGGGTCTGAGTTTTTATCGGCGTTGCCTTAGTACTGGCATAATCCGTAGAGTGGATACTTAAAGTTTTGAAAACAAAACCAGTAAAAACGTAGTGTTTTACTGCATAAAAAGATGCTAATATTAGTAAATCAACGCTTAACCCTCTAAATACCATTCCACCTCCCCCCCCCCACACAACACACACCACCACATACACACACTTCCCTAAATCTGCATTACTCTCCGCACAGTTGAGCCGGAGGAACTACGACACAGGGTACTTGCCTCGTTAATATGTACAAACCCGTCTATCTCTCCAGCCCCGTGACGTGTCAATTTACAGGTGTGTTTCCTAAATATACAGCCAGTTAGCTCTGCACGATTGCTAGCCAGTGGTTCTAGTCGGGGCCAGGTATTCTAAAAAAAAAAGAAAACTGACGTGGTACACGGAGAGTTAAATAGGTTTTTTTATTATTCTTTTTTTTTTTTGCGTGCTAAAACCTTCTATTTTATGAGATTTGCAATGCAGAATTGTTTATCCTTAATACTTAAAATATCATAGGACGTAAACACCAGTCTGACCTGATAATAATAATAATAATAATAAGAATAATAATATAATAAAATAATAATAATAATAATAATAATAATAATAAATAAGAAGAAGAAGAAGAAGAAGATGATGATGATGATGATGATGAAGAAGAATAAGAAGAAGAAGAAGATGAGGATGAATGATGATGATGAAGAGAAGAAGAAGAAGAAGAAGAATAAGAAGAAGAAGAAGAAGAAGAAGAAATTGAGGTGTTTGAAAACAGAAAGAAAAATAGCCAGGCTAATGGTCCCGACATTCAGAAGGATTATGACCTTCAGGCTTGAGAAGTAATAAAAGTACTTCGTAGCTTATTGATGGCTTCATGAAATTTGGAGGCTTTGAAGAACACTCCCTACACAGAGGAACAAAGCGCTCAGCATCAGACGCGGCATCACTACAAACCTTTACCGATGATTGATGCTGAGCTTTGGCAGCGGCAGCCAGCAAACCATCGAGCCAAATAAAAATACTAGTACTAATAATAAATTAGGAGATCAGTAGCGGGAGCGGAGACAGTGGTTGTAGTAAAGGGGGGTTCCAGTTCTGAAAGCTGCGGCGTATGAGGAAGTCACGTGTTTTCGGTAGCGGTTGTAATAACTATGACGTGAGAGCCGTAATAGTAATGGCGACGGCGATGGCTGGCGGAGGTGGTGTTGGTTGGTTGGTTGGTGTTGTGGTGCCAGTAGCGGCAACGGCATATTATAATTTTTTTTTTGGCTGGATGTGGCAGCAAGTAGCTTTTGCGGTGCTGAAACCACTCTGTTCGGTCACCTTACTTTCTTGCCGCTCCAATAAATCGATGCAACTCACCTGGATTTGCAGATTTCAGGTGAGGTTAGTAAACAGCATGCACCATTTACCGCGCCAAAATAAAACAAAAAAAGAAGCGGATGATGGACCTCACGCAATATGTCTTCCCCTTTACCTCGATCGTGTCCACAGGCTCTTCATGGCGCGGGCCGGGGCCAACTGTAGAATTTCCAGAACGTTAACATTGCTTGTGAATCTCTGTCCGATTCCGTCTCGGTGGTCCACCGAGGTGAGGGTGTCGCTGCTGCTGCGGGTTAGCGACCTGGAGAACCTTCAGCAGTCACACCACGAGAAGAACGAGCAGAAAGGAGCCAAAGTACGACCCAGCCTTGTCTTCGCCGACAAAATCTCTTCTGTCCAATAGAAATAAAAGACTCAGAGAGATTCGATTGGCAAGACGGTTGAGCATCGGTTCGCGTGTGTTCTTCTCCGACGAGTCTGGTTTTTATCAACTGAATCAGTTTGGAAAACACCCAGACACGATCTTCGACTCCAATGTCTTCAGACCAAGAACGTATATGGCGGTTGGAGTGTCGTGGCATGGGCTGCGATTTGGCATCGTGGAAAGGCGTAACTGTTGTATGTAAACAAAATATAAAAATAAAACATATTGTCTCGTTTCTGTCGACGTATCTACCAGTATGCTAACAAGACACTAGACTCGATGGCCACATTCTTTCAAAAGATGGCGCTACATACCACATCTCTTGCGTAACCAAAAGTAGAAGAGGAATATCGACATTCATCTTGTTTCCATGGAGTCCAAAGCCCTGATATGAATCCGATATGGCACTTATAAAAGCATCTGTTGGATTGTCAACTGGTAGCAACTCGTTCACGTTCCGCCAATAAGATGGAAATACGGGAAGCTCTCGAGCGGATGGAAGAGAAACTAGGATAGACTGTAATGCATAACCTCGTTGATTCAACGCCAAACAGACTGTAGGCTCCTTGCTGCAAAAGATGGCCCGACCAAGTAATAACAACACAGAGAATTTCACTCTTTAGCTTGTATTTTTATTTGTCCTTTTCGGCGACGAAACCAACATATTGTAATAATTACAGAATTCCAAATTATTATGGCAGGGCTGTGTAACGTGGATACTGCTCGTGGCGGAAGTAATAGCAGTAATATTAGTACTGATAGGTGGTGTTAATGTGACTTCAGGGTTCATAGAGGTAGAGCTAACAGTATGGCTGGCGCTGGCTGGTAGTGGGCTGCTTATAGGACTATAGTTTTCATGTCAGAGATATCAACAGTTGGCATCGGTGGTGGAACAGAAGGCAAATATGGGGCAGATCAAAGACGGGTGTTTACTCAATCGGTTAAGGAATGGGTGTTGCTATGGGAACATTAAAATGATACTTCTTTTAAAAAAGGATATCCGACAACTGGGAAAGTTGAGACTAAATAGCAAAGTGTAGTTTAATGATGTAATATAAAGACTGGGAAAGTAAAACAGCTTATAAACGACACTAGGGATATGTAGTTTTTTGTTGTTGTTTTTCTTTTTTTAAAAAAAGAGAAAGATTCGTTTATGTTAATAAAATTTACTTGCCATAGAAATTCTGCAAAGTTGTGTCTAGTTCCGCAGGGTTCATCCTCTCTCTTTCTCTCACTTTCTCAGCGACGGATGTACGAAAAGAATAACCGAGATTTTCTGTTTACTTTCCCTATATTCATCACTGACTTTCTCTTCTCTTCTGCCATACGTTAATCCCGTGCTAAAGAACAAATAAATAAAAGTACATTATTATTATTATTATTATATTATTATTATTATTATTATATTATTATTATTATTATTATTTATTATTATTCTTATTATTATTATTATTATATTATTATTATTATTATTATTATTATTATTATTATTTATTATTATTATTATGATTATTATTATTATTACATCATCATTCATCATTATCAAAGACAATCTATCCCAAAGTAGAAAATTAAAATATGTGAAAAAAATTTTAATGCATGCAAAAATATCTTAAAATCTTAAGGTAACCGTTAATAAATTATGTTGCAATTTCAGATGAATATTTTTATTAATGTTGATTATTTGTTTGTTTATTATTTTCACCCGTTAAAAACTACTAAATTTGCAAAACTGTCTTCGTTTTTGTGTATATATTATTAGTTTTTTGTTTTATTTTTGTAATGCTCTTGGAATAATTTTTCAAATATTTTCACAGTGCTTTTAATTAAAATATTAATCTTCCTGAGTATTTATTTCATAATATACTTTGTTTAGCATTAAGTAGAATTATTTTTAATAAATGATTTTAAAAAGAAAAATTTTTTGACGTGCTTCTTATTAGGAGATTTGCGTGTAGAAAGACGCAGACAGACACACAGAGAGAGAGAGTTAAAGACAGAGGCACATAAGCAGGTGGAAGAAAGGAAAAGGAGGAGAGAGAGAGAGAGAGAGAGATGGAGATGGAGAGAGAGAGGAGAGAGGAGGAAAGCTGTAGAAAGTTTTAAATGCCACCGAAGAATTATATATACTCGTTCGCTTTATTTCTAATCACTGTAGTAATTGTTTTTAGAGTCATCAAATGTGTAAATAATCCTAAAGTGACTTTCGTCAATCGGAAAAACTGATAAATAGAGAATAAATAATTAGAATTATTTCAAAATTCTCGCTTGCATTTTGATTTATCTGGTGTTGATCAACAGTAGAACGTTTGCAGAGCAGGTCTTGTTTGTGTTAGTGAAATTTACAAAGTAAACAGAAGGAAAAAAAAGTTGATCTTATGTAAAATCAGTAAGAGAAAATGAAATACAAAAACAAATTTTTTCATCTAATATTAATAAGTGAAAAGCAATAAAAAAAACAAGTAGTAGTTTTGTAATAATAATAATAATAAGTTACTTCCGCGTGTAGAAGCTGACCTAAAGGGAGACAACTTTTATAAGAAATTCTTTCGCTATCGATCTGCCTTTCGAGAGGAAATGTTAACGATATTTCCTGAATTACACTAATAACATATCGATAGTCTTACCTAGTTACACGTGAGAGTGGACTACTAGCACAAAAAGCTAAGATACATAGATTAAAGCAAAAATAATAAACGCGACAACGACACTAATGCTACATCAGGTTGTATTGAGCACATTCGTTTATCAGCGTTGATAAGTTTGAAAAACAAAAAACATTCGATCTCAAAATACTAAAGATCTTCAAAACATTGATTAGCAAAAGTATCCTCTTTTTAACGCTGATCGAAAGTCAGTCGCCATGATGCTCTCGTAAGCTAAGTACAGAGAATAGATTTTTTAAAAAAAAGTATAGATAATAGAATCTTTTAAATTGTTTGCTTTCTCTTCATGACTTTCTTTTATCTGTTGCTTCTTCTTCTTCTTATGTAGAATAGTTCCTTAAACTTTTGTATAATTTGCGAGAAAACGTCCGAGTGTAATAAGAACGGAAAAGGTCCCCACGTTTTTCCCTAATAAAACAGGCTGAAAAGTTGGGGCTGTCCCCGGTGTGAATCTGGACACGTACATCTTAGCTATGATTTTCTAAAATTTATTGTGCGAAGCGACTGGTCCCTTGAATTAGATAACAACTGAGAATTTAAATAAAGGTTTAGTGAGTTCGCTAATTAAAACATTTTAAGGGTATTGTTCTCTGTTAAAATAGAAAAGAGGGGGGAAGGAAGAAGGGCCGTTCTAACGACCGGGATTGCTTCATATTCCTATGACGTTCACACTTACTGTTTAGCGTCTGCAAGTGGCTTTTGCTTACACTGTAGAAAACACTTATTCGCCGTATCGTGGTGAAGACTTTTCTCTGTATATCAATTTAAAATAAACAGATAACAACAACATATACGTAGGTACCCCGATTTCACTTGAAACCATATATTTACTGGAAAAAAAATTATCTCCTTTGTAAACACATCCTTTCTTTTCCTTTCATTTGCAGTTTTAAAAGTGTTTAGGTGAATGAAGAAGGGCTCCAAATCTTCAGGAAGGTAGCAAATATATCGGCCTGGACGGCTGCCGTAAATACGATGGCTAATGACTCGGAAAATGGACTCGGTGCGTTCAACGCTAGTGAACGTTTTTGAGAAGATCGGGTATCTTCATACCTTCAATTCAGCCAGTCAGGGCGAGGAATGGCACGGAGACTCGCCAGCGGTATACGTGAAGGGCTTCGTATTTACCGCGAAAGGAAATCTGTCACATAAAGAATAATTACAAACCGATTTTTAGCGACTTAGTCGAGAGCGATGATGTTTATGCCTGTCGTAGATTATAAAATTTTTTATTATTGGTAGATGAGATTAAGATGGTGGTACGTTGTTTTGGGGGGGTGGGATCTGAATTGGAAGAATTAGGTGTGTAAGAGATGGAGAGCTATGCGGCGAGCGAAAAAAAGAGCGCGAGCTCGCTCCATCTCTCCTCTCTCTATCTCTAGATCTCTCTCTTCTCTAACATCTCTCTCTATCTCTCTTCTATCTCTCACATTATCTCTCTCTCTACCTCTTCTCTCTCTCTTCTCTCTCTCTCTCTCTCTCTCTCGCTTCTCTCTTCTCCTCTTCTCTCTCTTCTTACAACCATTCTTCTCTCTCTCCTCTCTCTCTCTCTCTCTCTCTCTCTCTCTCTCTAACCATCTCTCTCTCTCTCTCTCTTCTCTCTCTCTCTCTCTCTCATCTCTCTCTCTCTAACCATCTCTCTCTCTCTCTCTCTCTCTCTCTCTCTCTCCTCTCTCTCTCTCTCACTCTCCTCTCTCTCCATTCTTCACCTGAAGCATCGGAAGGTTAGTGAAAGTTGGCGATTTTAAAGATTTCATCTGGTGTTGGAATCTCTCTGGACGACATGAATATCTCTCTGCTGCTATTAAATTTAAATAAATAAACATTAGCGCTATGTTTCAAATAGATGCTACCGACACTGTGTCACCAGTGAGACGGTTTTAAAATTTTAAGACTGCATCAGTTTTAAATAAAGTAAATTGTACAGTTAAAAAATAGCAAAACAGACTCGTATCTCTGCAGAGACGCACGACCTGTTGTTTCTGTTCATTTATTTTCTCATTAGTGCTGTTAACTTCAGGAAAACAATATATTCATTCATGAGCTCTTTACTACTCAGCACAAATGCATGGCGTCTGCCCCATCTTCTTATCATAAATCCCCGAATATGTTTGTCAAACAAACCAATCAGTTTTTTTTACTCGAAAAATCTTCGATAAAGTCAGGGGAGATAATCAATCTCTCTCTCTCTCTCTCTCTCTCTCTCTCTCTCTCTCAAGATAACTAAAAAAGGTTTTAACAAAATCTACAAAGATCAATATTAATCTATGTTAACACATAACGCAATGAAGTTTGAAAGTGGAGGTTACAGGTTCTGTGAGAGGCAGAAAATTTATAATATTTTTGGTTAACGTAAAGTTAAGAGTACCTACGCTGCTTAATAATGACATCCATCATCAACAGACGCATATACGAAGTCAACAAAAATTGTAATAATAAAACGATAAAATGAACCACGTACGACTGTAGGGTTTTAGACTTCTGTATAGTAAGTCTGTGCATTCAGTATAAAAAAGATAGAAGAACAGAAATCGTACGTCGCGTGTCAACTTCAGTAAATACAGAAGAGGTCTACAAAGAAAAATATGAATTTACCGTATTTTGCAGCGTATATTCTTCAGGTGAAATTATCCTGTTATTGCAATTAAATATGTAAAAACAAATTACCTAAATTTAAAAAAAAAAGATACTAAAAACAAATAACTCGTTCGAATTACGGTTTTTTTTTTAAAAAATTAATGCCAAATTCTATATTTTTTTGTGTTGTCTTTTTTTAGAATTATCAACTGAAAATCTTTACCGACGTAACTTGTAAAATAATCTGTTTCTTTGGTTACTGGTGATTTTAGAGCGAGATAAATTGCCAGAAGGGATCCCAGAAAGGGCGAGAAGTTGGAATTATTCCTCTTTTTTTTTTCCATAGAAAATAAACAACAAACAACTGATTAAACCCACGGAAGAAGGAAGATACCAGACCGTGATGCGCAACCAATTTCTGCTTTGATGACAAAAATGAATTAAGCCACAGGCTTCGATTACCTGGAAAAGTTCCGCAGCAATCTTTACATAATGATATTAAATCAGTTTTGAGATAAGATGCAATAAATGAAAAGCGACATCTCGTTTGTTTTACCTGCATCAATAATTCTTTACTTTTATTATAATGTTTGGAAAATTGCTAGCTATAAAAATCTAAATATTATATAATGGTTTAAATCCGAATATGATTTTTTTTTTTTCCGTTTATATGAGGAAGTAACTCAGACCGTTCGATTAGTCTCGCCTTTGAACTTGTTTTTTTTTTTTGTCGTTCGGAAAATCTTAATCTATGTCAAAATTTTAGCATATTGTTTTTGTTTTTCTTTTAAATTTTATATTTCTATGTAGACTTTGTTATATAAAAATAATGAAAACAAAAAGGGAAATGTTATTCCAGCGAGGAAGAAGAAGCAGATAATAAATAGAAAAGGTGTTTTTCTTTGATAAGAGATGCAGGTAAAGGGAAAGGTGAGGAACCCAAGATCTCATATTGATTCGGACATTCTAAAAAAAAAATTGTATCGATTTCGATTGAATAGAATTTTTTAAAATCTTAAGTAACCCAACTCGGACAACAGCTGAAAGCTAGCTAGGTGCCAGGTACAGAAAAAGACTATGTAATGCTAATAAGGAATTTAAAAAGAATATATTATTATTAATGGGTTTAATTATCTGTTTATAGACGGAACGGGGGGGGAGAGTTAATTTATAAAAAGTTCTACCTGCGTGAGATAGGCAGTAGTACGGTAAGATTTTTATTACTATTATTCTTGACCCTTTATTATTATGTATCTTTCTTTATAAAGGAACTCAGCCTATCTCTGAATTATTCAAATACGGAAGACGTAAATGAAATATATTTGAAGACTCTGCTTGGTTACTAATAACAATAACAGAGAGAAGGATCTGATCTCTCTAAAAAAAGAAGATTAACAACAAGGTATGTGGGGATAAATAAAATTCAAAAATTTTAAATATACCACATAAGTAAAATGCTTATTTATATAAAACAAATTTTGATAAATCCTTTAAAGTTGAAAATGGATTTGTTAGTTAAATGAGAAGGCATCAACGACAAGGAAACAAAAACAGTCGTTAACAAAGGATAATTTATAACAAACAGATCTAAACTATTAGAAATCAAAGAAAACACTCAAAAACACTTTTAAAAGAAGACAAACAACCTCAGTTTCAAGTTCAACGTAGCTAAATACCTTCCGTCCAACCTGATTACAATTGCTCGCAACAAGTTAAAAAAGAAAATTAATACGAAATATAAAGAACTAATATTCACTAATTTGAACAGCTACTGTTTTGTTTCTCCCCTGATCGTGACGCTATTCTAGTTTGAAATTCGACCGTTAGCATTATTTACACCTTCGTTAACAAAATGCCCTGCTGATTTTTGTCAAAAGTCATATTTTTTCTCATAATTTCGACACTAAAAAGATCGCATATATATTTATTTTAATGCTTATCTTCCACATGGCACCGTTACGCTTACCTCCTCATCATTGCATTTATTTTCAATATTTGTCATTATGTAAACAATCGATTGATATATTGGTTAACCACATTCTATCAAAGTATTTATTAGATTTCACAATTTTAACAATATTTTAATTATTATTAATAAAAAAATAAAGTGTACGTTTTGTAGTGTGATGTAGAATCAGGATTTCGCTTTCATAGACAATAATAATGCTATAAATGAAATATTATGACTTAATTTTAAACTAGTCTAAACCTCATAAGGAAAAAATAAGCGATAACCATCAAGAAAATCCGTACCTTCTAAATAGTTACTTTATCAAACTTTATTCTACATTTACTAATTCAAATATAAATTTTTACGGTATTTATTTCTTTCCTAGTTTGGAAATCGGCGAAATAAATGAGAGAAATTAAAATGAGTGAGATTTAATGGTGTTTACATATTATCGGTGAGTCTGTCCTTTTGTTGTCCTCGTGGTTTACCCCCTCTCTTTGCCGTAAAACCTTTCGCCACATTGTCGTCGTTGTTGTTGTCGTTGTCGTCATTGTTGTTGTCGTTGTCGTCATTGTTGTTGTGTCGTTGTCGTCATTGTTGTTGTCGTTGTCGTCGTTGTTGTTGTTGTCGTCGTTGTTGCTGTTGTTGTTGTTGTGATGTCTTTGTTCTCAGGACGAGTAGTTGACTCGAACAAAATTGTGCTTCTGATTCAGTTAACTGAACGTTTCGTGTTTAAACGCCAAATCGCATAAGTTAACCATGAATAAGCACTTAATCTATAAATAAACTAATTAATATTATAAACTCAAGTGATGCAATAAGCACAGATACTGAATGCATTAATATTTAGTTAAACAATAGATCTATAATTCACATATTTATCCTCCACGTGATGATCCAAAACCACGGTTCACGTAACAAAGGGAATCATGAACTGCATATTTCCCTTAGCAGTCAGCTTCACGCTTCAGTCACTTTGCTAGACTGGTAAACAGTATTTATCTTTAGTGGAAACCGATCTAAAAATCGCATATCAGAAGACTTTAGCCCGAATCAATCTGGTAATGGGAATTATTCTGACATCGTCAGTAGTGCCATTACGGTTTAATAAGCATGAATGCGTCCGTTTAGGATCAGCACGATTTCCCCCAGTTAAATCAATCCCTACATCTGCAATCGTTCGGTTTAGGTGAGGTTTCTATATGAATGATGCTTGCGATTATTTTTCCCGAAACGTTTTCAGATCCCCGATTTTGATGCATGCAATAGGTAGCTAGATAAATACCTAAGTTTCCGCAGCATCGCGAAAGTCAGTTCCGGTGGACTGTTTGTCGAGAAGGAGGGAGCGATTCGTACTGTAACGGTGGTTCTGTGACTGGCCGTCGGGGGGAGCTGACATCAGACAAAAGCACTGCGCGTTAAACAAAGATAAATTACATCTAATAAAAGATGCATCTGAGTTGTATCACGTGCAATACAGCAATCCAAGTCGACGCACAGAGGCAAAGAAAACTCCGGTCACCTGATTATCACGCTTTTGTACTTTTTTTCTTTGATACTCAGGCAAGAAACGATATCGCACTTGGTAAACTTTCTTATATTATCATTTAGTCTAATTGAAAATAAGCTAGATTTTTTTTTAAAAAAAAAAATCCTCGTTTTTCTTTCTTTACTTCATCCCTCAGGGACCGTTTTGTTCTGTGTTTTTTTTTTTTTTAAGGTGCTTCAATAAATGTGTGGGGATATGTTTTTTTTTTTTAATTATCTAAAGGCAACACAAAACGCCTCTTATCGTTTTCTTTCTGGTTTGTAAGTGTGGTGTGTTAACCATGACGAATAAAAACTAAGAATTACGTCATATGCAGAAATCATACTTACGTACAAAAATCTGTTTCCAAAACAATTTTCGTTCTTGCTCGGTTAGACCCGTAAGGGAAGAAGAAGAAGAAAACAAGAGTTAATTTTAAAGAAGCCTTTAATGAATTATACGATTCTACAAACATCAAAAGACACGGTGGACAACATCTCGGCTCGTTTGGACCTGCAGTCAGTGCTTTAAACGTTTATCAAAGTCTGGGTTACCGAAATATTTAAGTTAAAGTTGACTAGATCGCGAAATATTAGTAAGGGGAATTTAGCAGCAGAGAAAACAGGAAAGTAAAATTCTGAAACCTTTTATTCCAGCTTCATCCGAGTTTAATTTGATACACTGTTGAACTGGAGGTAAAAGGAAGGGAACAGCACTTGCTAGAGATGTGAGTGGTTATTGTTTTATCAACTTTCTTGGTGTATAATTATATACAATATCTGTTTGTTTGTTTTTTCTTAATAATCGAGGAGTTATTCAAAACGCCTGTGTTCGATTTTATTTTCGATTATCTTTAGATAATTTTTTTTTTTTTTTTAATGCCAATTAATGCACGTGAGTTTTTTTGTTGCTGATGAGGAGGATGATGATGACGTAGTCTTCTGACTGACCTGTGGATTTTAGTAAATCAGCTTTATCCACCTGCATCTTTACTGAATAAGAATGCAGGTGCTAAAAATATATATACTTATGAAAAAGCCTAAAATAGTTCTTTAACTTCCAGGATTGTTTATGACTGACACAGTAGTAGTAATATTAGTAATTAGTGTTTATATATTATATTTTTTTAAATAGATCGATTTCTTAAATTATTCAGTTTTGAAAATTTCTTTAAAAAAAAAATACGTACATGTGAGCAAAGGTTAGTAAACTATGGCAGTTCCAATCAAGTTAGTTTAACAGGTGTTAAGACAGAATATTACAGGAGATATATACAGCACAAAACAGGAAAATTTCCGATGTTTTAACAGGGTTTGCTGACCAAAGCTATTTTAAATAAAATATTATTATTAATTCAGTTATTCGGTATGTTTGTATGATTAAAATAAACCATGTAATAATTATAATAATAACATAATAATAATAATAATAATAATAATAATATACTAATAATAATAATAATAATAATACAATAATAATAAATAATATAATAATAATAATAATAATAATAATAATAATAATAATACTAATAATAATAATAATAATAATAATAATAATAATAATAATAATAATAATAGTTTTATTTAAAGTATGATAACATTTGCATGGCTTTGAGATGTCAAATATAAAATAGTTGTGGCTTGAAACTGGATAAAGTTGTCTTTTTTTTGTCTTTGTGGCTTAAAAGATTCGGTTCCTCAAAGACCAGATGGATGTCAGCTGAAATACAGCACGTGTTTTTCTCTGCCTTACTGATCGTCCAGACTTATGCGTGCGCATACACGGCGTACAGAAGAAGGAAACCCGTATAAATCATTGATTTTTTTTTTTTTTTTGGTTTTGAGTCACGTGGGAAAAGGAAAAAAAAAATAACCAGGTATGAAGAAAGGTGAAACAATCGATTTTATCTATTGTGCAACGGAGTATGCGACGCACCGGACTTCGTCTTATCCCGTAGATCTATTTTAAATGAAGAACGATGATAAAGCTACATCAGCTACGTTTATCATGTAACCGTATTTACCGAACCTTTTGTTTTATTTGGCTTTTATTCCTTATCATTCCTTTTTTTTTGAATCCAATGTAGTTTCTGTCTTTTTTTTATTAGATTCAGAACTGTGTTTACTACTATCTATTATCATTATTATTATTATTATTCTTATATTATTATTATTATTATTTATTATTTATTATTATTATTATTATTATTATTATTATTCTTATTTATTTATTATTATTATATTATTTATGTTGTTGCTATTTCCGATTTTTCCAATGGATTCTTACCTCGCCTTTTTTTGTATTGAGATAAAGAAGGCAGGAAAAATCCAGCCTACACAGAAAAACAGTTAGTTTCATGAATATTCATATGCTAACCCCCCCCTCCCCTCCACGTGCTGCTTGTCCATGAAATAGACATAGATTTCAATTCTGGTCAATAAACTATCTTATCAGTGTTGATTTGTTTATAAATACTACTCGCCTGATAGGCGCTTAAATATGAAAAATGTAAACTATGCTTTCCATAACAACGAGAAAAGTGCTGGTGTTTGATTTTTTTTTTTTTTTGTTTCCTTTCTCCAGTTGCACCGTATTTCTCGGTCTCGGAGATCGGGAGCCGAATATCGGCCGGCTCGTTGTTCGGCAAAGGCCTGCGTGACTCTGTTCGGCGGCAACCGTCATTCTCCATCCACCACCGGAATCCAATGGATTCTGCCGTAGCCCAGGTCTCCGTGTCAACGCGAGAATCGAACGTTCGGCGTTGACACTTTTAGAAATCGACATTTTTTTCTTTCTTTTTTTTTTTTTTTTTTTTGTGCAAAGCAGAAATCCAGATTCGATGTGCAGTTAAATCAGTCTGAATGTTCTGCTATCGATCGATCCGTCCTACCTTGGACCGGCCAGCTCCTGCCGCGCGCATGTGGACGGATCGTTTTTTTTTTGCCGAAAAACACGCTAACGCGGAGTAGTAATACATCGAATGAAATAAACATTAAGTAAATTCTTCTCTCGATCTCTCTCTCTCTCCTCTCATCTCTCCTCTATCTCTTCTTCTTCTCTCTCTATCCATCTCTCTCTCTCTCTCCACCTCTCTCCATCTTCTTATCTGTAGTTACCCATCTCTCTCTCTTCTCTCTCTCCTCTCTCTCTCTCTCTCTCTCTCTTCTCTCTATCTCTCTTCTCTCTCTCTCTCTCTCTCTCTTCTCTCTCCCCTCTCTCTCTTTTTTTTTTTTTTTAAATTTCTTTCAGGCGATATACAGAAGGAAAAAAACTAATTTCTTTACTTAATCGGGGCTCTGCCAAAGCCCTTTCCCCCGACGCCCAAAACCATAGTCATCTGATTGTGGTATTTGATGCAAAATGAAATAGACTTGATACGTGGGTGGTCTCTGTACTCGTATACAAATGAATTTTAATTATATAATATATGAAAACAAATATTCCTGTTGCAGTTAATTAAATATACATAGTTTAATTAACTAGTATGTGTTTATTTATTTTAGTATGTCCGATATTTTCATTTTATTTCTGTTAGTCTAATTAACTTTAATCTGTTTATTACTTATTAACTAGTGGGTTTTTTTTTGTTATTGGAATCGTTCTTGAATATACGTTGGTTTAGGAGTCTTGTTAGATATGCACTTCCTCTGCCTCATTTCTAAAAGCGAAACTGTGCAGTAAGTGTTCTTTTCGCACTTTTTTAAACTGGGCATTTAGATTCGGATATATGCTGCATTGTGCATAGTCAGAACGGTGGCAGTTCAGATCTTCGGCACGCGGCTCATTAGCCAGGCCCAACCCCCCGCCAGTGCTGGAGCTGACCGTTCGGTGAGACGACGAAGGGGGCGGGCGTACGACCAATGGGTGGGGTAAGAAATGGACTAGCTTGTTCACACTTGCAACAGAGCCACGAAATAATGGTCGGACAGTTTATGCGAGTGTTATTGGTGGTTGATACGTCTCCCCTGTACAGCTTCCTGCGATATTCTTTAATCTGGCCTGAAGTGGTCGACTTCAAAGGGTCACGTCTGGTCTAATTAGGGAGCCGGGAGAGCCCGACTCGACCATAAAACACAGTGTGCGTGTATGTGTGTGTGGCACATAAGAGCCCCGACTCGCCGCGAACGAGTCCTCGACGACACTTCGTCCGTCTCCTAAAATCCATGCGCTCGCCTCTCGGGGTGGTGGGGACCGAACATGCGGCTCGGAAACGGGGCAAAGCGGACAGTTTTCTCCGGCATTAGCGAGATAAATAAATAATCGGGCTGTGGATTCCTTTCCTTTTTCTTTAAAAATAAAGGGTGCTATTTATGCGTGTACACCTGTGTGGAGGAGTGGGGGGACAGGATGTTTATTTTCTCCGACCGACGGAATTTTTTCTTCATCGGTTTAAACAGAAACCGCGATGAGTTTCCAGGGTTGTGGGGGCGGGGACCGGATTCTATAGGCGTTCCAGGAATTCGGTGAACACCAGAGGACTGGGAAACACGTCAGTCTGACAGTCTGGCGGCTCTCCGGGCGACTGAGATCAGAATTGTCCGTTCACAGTAAACAAAAAAAAAAGGGGGGGTCAGCCAGCCATCTGCTATTCCGCTCTCAGAATCTATCTGACTTTTCCTTCTCGTTTCTTGGTTAGCTGGCATTGCGCGTTCATGGTAGTGCACCGTCTGTCTGTCTGTCTGTTTGTTTGTTGGGGATTTAAAAAAAAAAGCGATGTGATGTATGCACCTGAAAAGGTGCGCTTCCGAATAAAGCTGTTTGTCTCTGTGTGATTCTAAGGATCTGCTTTTCATGCGGTGCGTTTGTTAAGAGAAGCTAAAAGCGGACGATTTGGCTACCTGTTTAATTAGCACGGCTTACGGGATAATAGGTAGCCTTCTTCAGGTTAGCGTTATTAGCAGGCGGGGGATTTTCGCCTTTCCTGTGTGTATTATAAATACTTTTCAGTGATATCATCGCTTGGTACCTAAGATATTAATATTTGAAAGCACTTAGACGATCTCCTAATCACTGAGCATCAATCACTTTCAGTTGCATGCATTTGTGCATTTTGAAACAAGCAGCTCAGATACGCTTCCAGTTCTTCCCTGAAGTGGATTAATTACTTATGATCCTCGTGTGAAGTATTAGAGATTTTAGTAAAATTTTATTTCATTTTATTCTCTTTAGCTTCTATCTTTCTAATTTTTTTTTTATTTTTGTCTTTTTCAGTTACTTGAAAGTTTTTCTCGCACAAACAAATATTTTACTGATAACCTTCCAGTTATACATAGATTTTGTAATTCATTAAAGAAAGGATGTTATGATCTGGTTTAACAGTAGCAAAATGAATGGGTGGTTATTAAAGAAAGATCTTAACCATTAGAAGTGCGCGAAATACCTTTTCGTTAACTTCTGCCCCTTCTCTAATTCCTGTCAGTTAAAGTCTCTCTCTCTCTCTCTCTCTTCACACTCACACACACACACATATTATATATATATACATAAAAAAGCTATGTATCTGTCGTCTTAGTAAAGGTATAACAGCAGAGAAATCTCTGATCACCTTCTACAACATTTGACTTCTTCACCAAAAACTATTAAACCCACTTGTTAATTATTCCGCCATTTTCGATGGTCAGAGCTTCTTTCTCTCTCTTTCTCTCTCTCTCTCTCTCTCACACACACACACACACACACATATATATATATACATAGAAAGCTATGTATCTGTCGTCTTAGTAAAGGTTAAACAGCAGAAATCTCTGATCACCTTCTACAATATTTGACTTCTTCACAAAACTATTAAACCCACTTGTTAATTATTCGCCATTTTCGATGGTCAGAGCTTCTCTCTCTCTCTCTCTCCACCACACATTCTGCATATAATCTAAATAATCAGAGCGACAACAGTCTTCTTAATATAAATATTTCAAAATAAAGGACTAAAATTAAATCTTACTTGAAAATTTTGAAATTACTTTTGGAATGTTTAAAAACTAGATCATCAAAACATGTTCGTTAATATGTTTATATTCTAGTCGTACGTATGCTAGGTTCACCTGATTCATGTCACATTTACAGTATTAAAATTTCTAATATACTGGCTCCCTCCAAATGTAAAACTGATATGTTGTGGATTTCATTTAAGTCTGAAATGATGTACTGGAAAATGGGATTTTTTTTATAAACTGAAGCGTAAACAGCTCCCTTTTTGCTTAATTAGATTATTATATTATTATTATTATTATTATTATTATTATTATTATTATTATTATTATTATTATTATTATTATTATAAAAAATCATTTTGAACTGTTTATTTCAGGAAGAGTTGCGAAAAGCAAAAAAATTAATATCAGGAGGTAGACAGGTGTATATACCAATTCAGATACTAACAACAAAATAGTGCTAATATAAAAATACATTGTTTTAATGATATAAATCGATATTTTAAACATTTAAACTAATTTAAAACATGCATGTATACTTTTGCATATGTTCTTTCCATTAAACATACATTATTATATTATATGTGTATTACAAAGATATTTATCTTTGTATATACCCGCTTATTGGCGTCTGTGTTTGTATGCTATCCAGGCTGCACATTGATTCACACAGTTTTCGCTTTACAGAGAGAGAGAGAGAGAGAGAGAGAGAGAGAGAGAGACATTTAGTTTCGATGTCAGAATTTTAGATTTTTTCTTCCTCGATTTCATCTCAGATAAAGGCTAATGGAGTAAAGTCGGTGGGGGGGGATAGGTGCTTGCTTTTTCGTTATTATTTCGAACGTCATCCGACGTCCGTGAAGGTAATTCCTCCTTTTGTCGTAAAATTGTAATTTGGCGGAATCTGAGTTAAAATCGACTTCGCGAATTAAGAATCTATTCCAAGAAAAAATGTTAGCGCTGAACACGTCCTCAGAAACGTACGTGTTATGCAGAACCGCTGCGGTTATTCTTTATATATTAAAATGAATAATTAATATCACTCGCCTGTCAATCTTCTTATTCAAACTACGTATGTATATTATACATTCTTTATTAGTTTTTTTATTTGAATATTCATTAATAAGCAGCTCTTTGCTTGTACTGGTCAATTCTCGATAAAACAATGACGTCATATTGTCTCCGCCCATTATCCATATATGGGTCTCCGGTGAAGATAATGTATACCGGCCTTATTTCTCTTGGACACATTTTTAAATGTTCAAAAAATGTATAAAAAAGCATTTATTCGGTTTTCCTAAAATTAAAAAGTAAACAATAGGCTGTGGTTGTCGTTTGCTTAGAAAAAATAATCCCTGATTTTTCTAATATATCTGTTCTTTGCAAGTTTCGTCAAGAAAATAGATCCAATGGTTGTATCAAAAACTAAGCACTGAGCGGTTGCCGGAATAGCGGACTTTCTCACGAAATTATTATTTTCGATTATTTGCTGATCCCGAAAAACTCCAGAAAAAATTACTTTTAACGCTATCATGTCCCGTGTGGTTATTCATAGATGTAAAAACAATTATACAGCGCTCGCTTTTTTTTTTTTTTGTTCTTCTTAAGCTGTTATTTCCGATTATCCACCAAGAAAACTGCGCAAACGTGTGTAGCGAGCGAGTCGGCCGATAGCGAAAAACGAGGTTTTTTTTTCCAAAATTCCACCCTACTTTTCTGCAACAACTCGGCACGGGTAAAGTTCCTCTGATCTAGGATATAATCACCCCCGTTCACCATCACCTGTCCAGAAGAAACGGGATCCCGATCCAAACCGAACTTAGTGACTATCAGCTACGTAGCGATCTCTGTTTACTACTTAGAAACGTACAACCAACAACAACAACAACAAGTGCGAAAGTGAAATCAGCAACACTTATTTCTCCTCCGATTGAATTTTGTTTCTCTCAATGTATATTTCCCTAACCATGGATCGCTCACTCGAGGTCTTCCCTCTTGTCCAATTTCCAATGGCCCCATGTCAAACCTACCGTGAAACGGTGAATCTCTGACCCTCCGGCCCAGCCGGGCTAATCAGATAATGTCGTGGCACGCCATTCCGCTGTTCCGGGATTTTTATGCGTCGCATATCAATAAAACACCACACATTACATAGGGACTTTATTTTTAATGAGTAGGGGGCGGCAACGCGCACAAAGACGCCAGCAAGCACCTGAGCCGAGAGAAGCAGTATCGGCAGCTCGCGGAAGGAAAAGGTTCGAACATTTCGGAGAAGTTTGCGCCGTTTGCTCCTGTTCCTCATGAACCCGTATGCTTTTCGCGGTTGGCTGCCTAACGCCTATGCCGAGAGCCCGAGCTGCGAGCGCAGTTTCCCGGCGGTTTACGGATCATGGCCCTCCGGGTACTTCAACCCGACGTCGGTGTATTCCCTACCGTCGGACACCCAGAAACAGCACGGCAACGCGGACTGGAAGCTGCAGTCCATCTACGCTCACTCGCTCGACCACTCGGCCAGCAAGGAGTCGTCGGGACCGCACATGAAGCCGAGCTACGAGACTGTAATGTACAAGCCCACGTCGGGGAAACTAGACGGCGACGCGACGAAGGACGACAACCAGCGGAGCTGTTGCGTCCTGTCGTGCTCTTGCAACAACCAGCAACGGATGAACGCCTACGATGCTCCCTGGCGTACCACAGACCTTTCGACGAGCATGGAGCTGAGCAAGAACAGCGGAATGCCAACGTACCAGTCGTTCTGCCAGAGAGGTAAGTCTTTCCTAGCCTTGGCAACTCCACCCGCTAGCACTTCGGAAACCATTTGCAATGACGAGACGACTGAGGGCCACGGGACTCGCTCCCCTCCCCGCCCCTCGATCGCCACATCGGCTCCGCTTTTACTTTTACGGAGACTTCACCCGCAGTCCCCTCGTTAGACATCGTGCAACCAAAAAAAAAGAGAGAGAGCCCTCCCCGTTATCCTTTCGAAGTGCTGCTGTGCTCGTCGGTTTTATTCTGTGCAAGGCCTACACCCACCACAGCTGCTTTTCGAGATCCTACCCTGTCAATTACTTTCGTTCCCGCATTTCCCCTCCAACTCTATTTAATCCGACACGAACCGAGCCCTGAAACCCTGTGGGTGGAGGCAGCGATGCTGGTGCTAAAATGTTGTTGTTGTTGTTGTTGTTTTTAACCCCCTCCCCCCCGGTAACCTAAACTGTATTGGTATGGCAAGCAATCACAGACCCTATAGAACCACGCCGGCGTCTTTTTATTTTTTTTTTTTTTTGTCTTCCTTTAAAAGGACATCGACAGTATTGTAATTTGGATGAATTGTCTTCGCACCCTTGCTGGCCCCTCTCGGGTGCGTATGTCGCTAGAAGCAGCCACCCACCTTTGTCGATCACCAAACCCGACGCAGCGATACGTATACGCTGCCCCATTCGTTAATAATTTCTTCCTTCCTTCTTTGCCCGAGTGGCTTTGAGGAGGGGGGGGGCACAAAAAAACCTGCCAGATGAAAAGTTCGTCAAAACGAACACGAGCCGAGCCTCCCCTCGCCTCGCCGACAGTGGCTGGGTGTGTGAAATAGAGCCCGGTGCCCTTTAATCCCTCTCGTTTGTCATTCGGACAACTCTTCACCGGAGTACTGCCACCCCGGTTCCTCTCCTTCCTTTTCTGTTGGGCCCTTTGTTTTTAAGCCAAACGACTGCCGGCCCTGGAACTCGTAGCGAAACTCGTCTACGGACCATTATTGTCGTCGAAACGATCGCAGACACCAGACACACGGAAAGTCATCTGATATTCCGTCTAGCAGGCAACTGTTGAACCTCACACAGTTAGTTACCTCTGTGTGGGTGCAACCCCTCTCTCTCTCTCTTTATTTCAGCATTTCTCGTTCTCTGCCTAAGGAATGATACCAATAAAATTATTCCCATTAATTAAAAGAAATGTCACTATATTCTTGTTTATTTTCACCGATATTTATTTTGTATTGATCCAGCTTTTTTTTTAAATAATACATTTTTATCTTCTTAATTTAAAAAAAAAAAACAACTTGTTAGTCATTTTTTAAGAATATCCACATTGTTATTTACTCGAATTTTAATTTTGATTACTAGATTTAGGGATTTATACGTCCATTTATTATTATTACTATGAATTAATTAATTTAAATTAAATAAATGCGTTTTATTGGTGTTTAATCGAACCTGCCTTTATCCTACTCTAGCTGACAATCGTTAAGAGAAATGGTTGTTCTTGATACAAAAAATTCAGTTCTCTGGTTTCTAAGATACAAGAGAAGAACAGGAATTCTCTGCAATACTTTAAAAATCTACTCTTGTCTCTTCGAGATCACTACTAAAGAATGCCAGAATATGTAGAATCCATTAATGCTTAAGCATATATATATATACATCTTTTTCCTTTTACTTTTTTTAAATTCCATTTTACGGTTGTTTTTCTTGTTAATCGCGAGACTTCTTCCCCAAATATATAACAACAACAAATATTTGGCGCACAATCCAATGTTCGTGGTTTTGAATACGAATAATCTATATAATTTATGTTTGTTTGTTTGCTTGGTTGGTTGTAGACTTCTTCTTTTTTTTAAAAAAAAAAGGAAGTTTGTTTAAATAGTCTTCTTGGAGGCTTTGATTTTGTTTTTTATTGGTATTGTTTTTTGTCTTATAGTATGGCTACAGCTTTAACAGCTGAGTCAACAGCCATCTGTTTAAATGCACAAGCGATGTATTTCTGGGGGATGAATCCGTGTAAATCCCTAGTTTGTTTTTTTTTAAATTACACGTTTTGATTAAATCTTTTCTTACTAAATTCTATTATATATATTATTATTATTATTTTTGTTGTTGTTGTTATTTACTCTGAAGAAATTATAAAAGATCAGAAACAGTAAGCCATACAACAGACCATTCTAATATATAGATATATATGTCTATGTATTGGAGGGACTCGCTGTACTGTCTGTTTGACTTACCTGGGTTTCAGTTCTAAGACTAGCACCGGATAAAGAGTGAGGGGGAAAGACACAGCAAGGTAAGGAAGCAGCATTTTTAGTTGAATAAGCTAGCCAGACTCCTACATTAGCAATGACCGCTAATCAGGGTCTTGAGGGTCGCTTAGTGAAAACTCTCAAACCCGCAGGGTGTGTGTGTGTGTGTGTGTGTGTGTGGTGTGGAGGGGGGAGAGATCTTAATCTGGGAAAGTTTGCTAAGTGCAATTCCTCTTTTTCTTTTTAGTCTTTCGTTATAAATTCACTCGTGTATTTCAATGTTAGATCGATGAAGTTCGGTATTTTAAAAAAAACTAATCTACCTGCCATCCCCCTTTTTTTTTATTACCTAAATCAATTTTAACGAAGGGTTTATACAGGTGTAAAACAACAAAAAAAAAAGGCCTAACCGGATACCTTTCCATCCATCTCCAGGTACATCCCTTCCGCTCACATGTAGCTTCACGCATATGTTTGTTTTTGTTTTGTTTTTTTTAAAAAAAAAAAAAAATCTTGCTGGCGCTACAGCGATGGAATGATGCAGCCAGCCGTCTGGTCGCAGCATCAGTGCCAAACAGACAGTGTTAGGTGGATGTGTGGACGGCTTATTCGCCTTCCTCGGAGAAGCCCCCGTCCTTCCCCTCCCCCCCCCACCGACTCAGTACCGCAGGAAATAAGCGCTCTTTTAGGGCACAACTTCGAAAGAAAGGGAAAGGGTTAATCTAAGAAGAATCGAGATTCTTGAAAGATACGGATAAAAAAAAAAAAAAAAACGTTTGAAATAAGGTTTATACCTTCTTCCATAGGGTGCCGGAAGTATGCGTTGTTGTTGTTGTTTGTTTTGTAACTCCGAACGAGTGGAGAGTTGTCCTGGCCGCCACAAGTCGTATGTCGTTGTTGTTTTGTTTTGTGCTTGCCGCTAAACTCTGTCTGGTTAGAGTGTACAACCTGATTCGTCCTCGCATCGTCGTCTTCAACGTGGCTACAGACTTGTGCCTGTCACCACTCAGATCCGGTCCTGCTTGCCAGGGCTCATAATTTTCCGTTTCCTCTTTTCGTTTCTTCTGCATCTCTGCATATATGTTGTTGTCCCCCCCCCCCCCCACCGGCATTAATCCCTCAAGGCTTAATAAAAAAACACATGTAAAGGACGAGGAAACACACACCGGGCGCGGACGGACGCCTTGTGCCCAATCCCGGTCTCCTCTCTCTCTCTCTCTCTCTCTCTCTCTTCCCCTAACGTGGAACTCCATCGCCCCCCCCCCTGTGCACGACCGACCGTCTTACCCTGCCCAGCTTTCCATACCCCGAGTACGTACGTACTGTTTGTCGGCGGGTATTCGAAACAACCCCTCAAAAGCTCAGTCAAGCGGAGAGACGTGATGTTTCTATCAAGTGTTCGGCTTCACCGAGACATGGAGAAAAAGCACCAGATATGAATATAGGAAGAATCGCCCTATTCTGCCGTTCAATGGAAATAAAACAGTCACATTTTCAACCAGAGACGCGAGTAATTCAGCTCTTCATTTGTTATTCCGCATACGCCGTGTTTACATGTGTCGGCTTATACATAATGCAGATCTCTACCCAAAAGGGAGAACAGGGTGCTTGTTTCCAAAGTCACTGTACAGAAGAGAAAGAAAAAAAAAAAAGAAAAAAAGGTTAGAATATTATTATAAACAAATGTACTTTTATTTCCCTAGACGACGAAACATTTTTAAAAAATCAAATCAGTACATCGAAGGATGTTGATTTCCCAAACACCAGTGTTTCTGAACCTACACACTAGACAGATGTATGTATCTACCTGGCAAACAAACTTGATGTTTGCCAGCCTAAACAGCCTACCGGGTCTTGTTTCAGAGGTATTGTATTCACGTATTATTTTGCATTAGATTTGTGTACCAAGACTATATCATTTCACGTATCTGGATTGCGCTGGGCAAAACATCTAGGAAAACAGACATATGCTAATCTAGGCGCGACTATAAGTAGACCCGGACATTGTTGTACCAACAATACAGTAAGGATGGGGCACAAACAAACAAACAACAACAACAAAAACTGATAGATAATAAGAGAACGAAGGATGAGCTCGTACTCAATGACGACGACACAGCTGCTGCTCTTGACGGCCTATGCGAATGTTTCTCTCTCCTCCTTTTGTGTTTTTTTTTTTTAAGAAACAATTTTTCTTTAATTAATAAATATGCTTTACGTCTTTTCCTGGCAATATTTTCCTAGCTTTAAAAACAAAACAACAAACTTATAATAATGTTCAATTGGGTATGCTACAGGCTGCTCGTAAATATTTAAACTTCAAGCTGAATGATTATGCAGAAATACCGTAGGAATAATCGTAGCCAGGAATCTTTTCGACTATTATTTTTTTATTCTTTATCGTGATTCCAAAACGAGATATCCCAGAGTAGACCGTGAAGCGGTAAGGTGCAAGGTGCCCGCGATATCTGTTCGGAAGAGACGTGCCTCTTTTGCCTGTGCAGGGTGATAACTTTCAGATATATCTGCTGTAACATAAGCGTTTGTGACACCAACTCCAGATGTATGCTGCATACTTCCACTAGTACAGAACCATTCTACTGAGTAGTATTTGTACTTATTTTGCCTGTTTATATTCCTTGTACTTTTGTCTGTGTATTATTTGTTCGTTTCTTTTTCAAAATTGTATTTTTTATTTAATTTTTTTTTTTAAAAAACAACAGTTCAAATCTCTAAACTCTAACATTAGTGACAGTAGAGTCAGCAGCATTGGTATGCTGTGGCGATAGTAGATGCTGTGCCGGGGATAGTATAGCTACAACGACACCAGATGTAATCATCGGATAATGTTGGAAGAAACCCATCAAAACCTTTTATATATACGGTTGTGGATGTTATCTTGTGTGCACTGATTTATCTTTTAAAAATAAGTATACTATTTGATCTAGTGTTGTGTTGCTTTAAAACTACATCCGTGTGAATAATAATAATAATAATAATAATAATAATAATAAATAATAATAATATAATAATAATAATGATTTCTAAATAAAAGTTTTCAGTGTATATTATAACGCTTTCAGGAGAAAAAAGAAAATACGCTCACTTTCTGCCACTGTATTTAATTCCTCGTCCGATGTTAAATGCTATTTGTTAATTATTATTCTCATATATACATATATAAAATCTATTCAGTTTACAATTATTTAACATTCGAGGCAAGCACCTTTTCCGGGGGTATTACCTGTGTATTGAGTGCTAATTACCCTCCCTGCTTCATTGCCCAGCTTTTGTGTACTTTAGGTTTCCTACGGTAAAACAAATTTTCAGTTGTTCCATCTCAGACCCGGCTGCACCGGGTGGATATTCCGAGTGACGTCACTTCTAGCTTTATCAATATGTCTTTGACCTCCCCCACATAATAAAGGGAATAATCGACATGTTTTTTTTTAAAAGAGAAGCTGAGAGTGGAGGGGAGAGGCTACGTCATTAAAACGTCATCATCCGAGTTTTTATGATGAACTTCCTATTAAATTTAATATCCTTTATTAATGTGACCGCTAAATAAAGAAAAGAGGGGGAGAAGAGAGGAGAAGAGAGAGAGAGAGAGGAGAGAGAGAGAGAGAGAGAGAGAGAGAGAGAGAGAGATGAGAGGAGAGAGAGGGAGAGAGGAGATGAAGAGAGAGAGAGAGAGAGAGAGAGAGAGAGCGAGAGAGAGAGAGAGAGAGATGGGGAGGAGAGAGAGAGAGAGAGAGAGAGAGAGATGGAGAGAGAGAGAGAGAGAGAGAGAGAGAGAGAGAGAGATGAGAGAAGAGAGAAGAGAGTGATGGTGATGATGAGAAGAGAGAGAGAAGAGCAAGAAGAGATGATGTGCTGATGCGAGAGAGAGAAGAGATGCTGCCACGTAGACAAAGCAGCTGATTCCATCCATGGTTCATCTACGGCAAATGAACATAAAAAAGTAAAATGAAAATAAAGCATCAAAACGTTAGTCTTCATTAATATCTATAATTAATTATATGAATTTTCTTGTGTTTATTCTTTGGTGTTATCATCTTCAGTGTTTCCATCGACGCTGATCATTCCAGAGACGGGACCATCTGTATGTGTAGGTAATCGCGACTGTTACAGTAATAGTCAACTTGGAATATACACGGGTTTAAGTAATACATAAGAATATAAATAAGCCGGGATTTCCGGCTGAACTTTACCCGATAACTGGTGCGTTTTATATTATCGTATTAGTTTCATATATACAAAACTAGATTTAGCTTTAAAACTGTTACTGATCTTTCAAGTTCGATCTACTTTAAAAGTATAAGCGTTTTTGCTTTTTTTTTTGTTTTTTTTAAAAAAAAAACTTTCGCTTTAGAATTAATCTTGTTTGTTTTTATTAATTAATTACTAGAAACAGGTTTTCTTTTCTCGTTTCCTTCTTTTTATGTTCGGGACACGATCTCGGGGTTCGGTTTCTCAGTTATAATAATCTTTCAATCCAAGAAACGGATCGATTCTTTCCTAAAATTATCAGAATTATCAATACTTTTTTGATTCGTTTAGCTTCTTTTCATGCTGATTATACATTTGTATACACGTGGTTGTCTTCGCTTTTTTTCCTCCTTTTATTCCAAACTTATTACCATATAATTTAAATATTCAAATTTTAAAAATAAACTCTCTCTCTCCTCTCCAGCTCTCCTCTCTCCATCTCCATCTCTCTCTCTCTCTCTCTCTCTCTCCTCTCTCTCTCTCTCTCTCTCGTTATCGTTACACTGAAAACAAACTTTTACTTCGTTATAATACAAATATTAAAAAATACTTTGCTATTTTATTATTACTGTGTAATTTGCAGATACTACTATATCTAATAAGTAGCATTAAAAGATCAGAGCCTTACTGCAGAATAATATATATATCGGTCAGCTTATACATATCATCCCTTCAGTTTCTTTCTTTCGTCCAGCTCTTTGAATGCTTGTTTTCGCCTGATTTCTATATGACACCATTCGAGACAGTCAGCCATCTTCCCTTTGAAGGGAAGGTAGTTGGGCCTCTTTCTGCAACAGCGATTCCACAAAACACGAACCCTAGACTACAGCGGTGAAGGCAGGCCACGTCACGGCCGACTCCAAAGATGGTTTATCAACATAATTTGACGCCGGAGGCGCTGGATTCCTCTAAGATGAAACTTTCTGATAATGCACCGCCCCCGAGGTGGTTAAGCGAGATATTCGAGCCAGTGGCTGGGCTGTACGTGCAGGTAATGTTCGACAGCATCTTCTGGCTTGCTTCGCTTCGTGGTAGCGCAATATGACGTATTTATTGACTTCGTACCTGCGTGCATTCTTCTGATCCTGCCTCTAGATAAAACGTGTTAACTAGATCCTTGTTGTCCAGCCTCGAACACTGGTGGCTAGGCTGAAGGTCGTCTGCTTATATGATGACAGAGCTGATGGACCTGACCTACCCAAAGCTCTGATCTTCCGGCATCAGCTCCAGTCCCCTCTCACACCCCTTCTTGTAATGTCTGCTAGACTGTTACGTCTTCGCTCCTCGTTATTTCTTCCTTCCTTTATCCTCCCTCACCCTGCTTCTCTCTCTCTCTCTCTCTCTCTCTCTTCTCTCTCTCTCTCTCTCTCTCTCTCTCTCTCTCTCTCTCTCTTTCCTCTCTCTCTCATCCCCGTTTGCGGTTTTTTTTAATTCACTTTTGCAGCTAAAACATCGATAATTAATTTTTTCTTCGCTCTTGTTTCAATTAACTGGGTAATTAATTCCTGGTTTAATATTAAATTTGATAATATATTTTCTTTCATAGCAGCCGTCTTTTTTTTCTACCTGTTCATTTCTTCTTTTTTTTTACCTGCTTTTTCCCAGTATTGAATCTTCTACATAAATCAATATATCTTTTTTAGAAATTTACTATATTGACATATTAATAACTAATGATATACTAAAGACTTTATTCACCAATCTGACTTATTCATGTAGTAAGTTATCTACGTGCTTTTAAAAATATGTATCCATCATTAAATTATCAAAACTTTGGTGCAGGTTTCAAATTTTGCATCATTATCTATCTCCTCTCTCGCTCTCTCTCTCTCTGCTCTCTGTCTCTCTCTCTCCCCATCCTCCCTCTCTCTCTCTCTCTCTATCCATCTCTCTCTCTCTCTCTCTCTCTCTCTCTCTCTCTCTCTCTCTCTCTCTCTCTCTCTCTCTCCCCCATCTCTCTCCCTCTCTCTCTCTGTCGCTTTCTCTTTCCATCATTCTAACTGACCCGAATATTTAATCAGCGGGTTTATCTGTGCTTGGGCGGAATTCATTGTTATATCTCAGGTACTTGACCAGATCTTTTCTGCTGGCAAACCCATAAAAATAAAACAACAAAATATCGGATTATGTTAGCCGCGACTAAGCATGGCTACATTACACTGAGTGACTTCAAGCGTGAATATTAATTTCCCTATATAAAAAATGTTATTTTCAAACATAGAAGAAATGTGGTGATGTGCCTGGAAACACAAAAGACTCAATGCTGTGTATTGAAAAAAAAAGAAGAAAAATCAGCAAAAATAGATTCTCAGTCGTTAGCCGACAAGCGAAAGTACTCCAGTATAGAGGGAGACAGGACCGGTTGTTGTTCTTTTAAAGAAAATCTCAGCTGTGATTAGCTGACATACTGCAAGAGTAGGTAAATATTGGAAAACAACATTCTCTCTCTCTCTCTCTCTCTCTCCTCTCTCTCTCTCTCTCTCTCTCTCTCTCTCTCCTCTCTCCTCTCTCTCTCTCTCTCTCTCTCTCTCTCTCTTCTCTCTCTCTCTCTTCTCTCTCTCTCTCTCTCTCCTTTTTCCTTTTTCCTGTCTCTTCTGGCGATAACAAAAAATTTGTTTAACTTTTCCATTCTTAAGTTACTTCCGCAATCTTCTAATTACAAGAACTTTAAAACTTTTCTGAAATAAATGATTACGCCAGATAATATCAAAGTCAAAAGCTAATTTGATATTCCATCGATTATGCAAATAATCCCTGGGACGAGATGCTAATCCATAGTATAAACTCCACTGCAATGAAGAAAATTCTAAAAAAAATAAACATAGGAGACATCGGGAAGAATTTCTTAGATGATACTCGAGTCGGTTTTAAAAGTTTGGTTATCTCAACTTGATTCGAGGCAATTCTATTCTGAAACGAAGTGGTTTTTTCAGAATAACATGTCTCGTCTCTTTGCTGCTGATTTTTTTACAAATAAAAGTAAATGTTAAAAAAAAACAAAACAAAAACGATAGTTTATTTTAAAGTAGTCGCTCACAGGGATTATAGAAATAGGTTTTTTCAATAACTATTTAATAATACAAACAATCAATAATTAATATATCAGGCATCAGAAGGGTTATGCTTTCCACTCGTGTGTTTATTTTATTCGGTGCTCTTTGCTCCCATGTTTCGTTTAAATGCCATCAAGGTTATCATTGGCTTGCTAAATAATGACACCATCACAAGGAGGAAGAAAGCTCCCACCGCTCCCACCCACCTTCTTCCTCGGTTCGGAGACCAATCATTCCCACTATTCAGTTGTTACTTACACCTACAAATTAATGACAATAAATTGGTGAATAATGTAACAAGTCAAGAGCTTTCCATTTTGTAAAGATTATTTGTTTATGTTCCATTACTTTAAGCACAAAGGTAAAGGTTTCTGATGATGCGCTCAAAGGTAACTTGATTCTTTCCTTCACTCTCTTCTATTTATAATCAGTCTTTTCAATGTGTCAATTAATGGAAGTTATATTAAAAACCATTTATCCTTGTGAGGATAATGGTTAACCTTTCCTCCTTTGACTGTTCTATTCTTTTAAAAGTGATTGTAGCGAATTCTCTCAGTTCATTGTATATTACTTTGTGAACGGGGTGGAAAAACAAGATTTCGAAAGTCTAGAGAGAGCTCTCTCTCTCTCGATCTCTCCTCTCTCTCTCTCTCTCTCTCTCTCTTCTCTCTCTCTCTTTCTCTTTCTATCTTCTCTTCTTCCACCTCCGTTCATCTAACGTCTCTCTCTCTCTCTCGATCTCTCTCTTCTCTCTCTCTCTCTCTCCTCGCCTATCCTCTCTCTCTCCTCTCTCTCTCTCATCTCTCTCTTTCTTTCCTCTCTCCGCCTCCGTATCCTCTCTCTCTCTCTCTCTCTCTCCACCTCCTCCGTATCCTCTCTCTCGATCTCTCTCTCTCTCTCTCTCTCTCTATTTACACACACAAAGGAAAAACAAAAAACAAGAAATTGCCGCAATAAAACAATTTAATCTAATATTTACACACACACACACACACAGAGAGACACACACACAACATATATTGTGCAAGCTCCATCTATCAAGAATAATAAGTTTTATTTAATTATAAATTCTTTATTAATAATACTATCAAAAACTTTGTTCCTTGTTCCGTTTCCATTAATCGCTGTAGATTTCAAGATCTCTGTATATACACTTTACCATATTGAGACGTTCACTTTTTAAAAATTGCTAACAGGCAGAAAACGGTCGCGTGGAAGAACAATTTAGAATTAAAGGGGACTAAACACGGGTATTTAACGTCATAGTCAGTTGATTCTTAGCAGGTGTCAGACTGAGATCTTCATCAAATGTTGTAGGGTGGTCGAACTTTGAGCAGCCTTCGAATGGTGACGCTATCAGCTGCAATGGCGGGGTCTAACAATGCGCATGACACTCGCCGATGGCCTAGAACGGTAGAAGCATGCCGGGTACAGGAATAGATAAACAACCAAGACCCTTTGACAGCTTGATTATGCGATTGCGGGTGGACCCTACCCCGATCCTTTTCAGGCGTGAGGCAACGATCAGATCGGTTTAACGGAAAGCCACAGCCGGGTGAACCCGTAGGTATGCGGGAGTTCCGTCAGAATGGTTCGGCTCGGATCCGTCTCCCTGCGGCGAGGCTGGTCTGGGAGCAGGGCGCAGCTGACAGCTAGACAAGCCATCTGACACCGCGGACGCTGTCATTTAGACTGGTTAAGCCCCTTCCCCTCCTCCTCCTCCTCTTCTTCCGCAGGTCGTATCTACAAATATCGGGGATGCAACGCGTCTAGACTTCGGTGCATTCGGCATCGTGGGTGGGTTAGTGTGTGGAAGCAAATCTGGTCGTCTGGCTGGCCGCTGACCCTCACGTTGGCGCGGATGATGGTAAGGCGCTGACAAGAGGTGATCTGGGGGGAGCTGGCGGGCTGTCGGACCTGTCACGCTGCCGTCACGTTCTCCACACCGGCCATGCTTTTCACACTGGTGTCATCCCTGCGAAACGCTCAAGGATACCGCCGACAGCCTCCGATCACGTGACCTCTCTGTGACAGGTCCGACAGCCCGACAGCCCCCCCCCAGATCACCTCTTGTCAGCGCCGTACCATCATCCGCGCCACCCCAGCAACGTGAGGGTCATCGGCCACCCCGACAGTGTGGAATCATCGCCACGATAGTTTTTTCACTTGCATGTTTTGTTGTTGTTGTTGATAAGTTGGGTGGGTCCATATAAGGTGACAGAGCGTTAGACGATTCTCCCGGGAACCTGTCGTGGGGTTCCGGCATGGTGGACCCTTCGTACGACGAGATCGGCAACATATGTCCGCTTGCAAACGCGTTTTTGAAATTGTGTTAGTTCAATACATTCGGACGCTAAAAGTGAATTTTGAAGGAAAAATGGGGCAGCTACCGAGAGTCCGTGTCGCTGACAAAGCTGTGGAAGGGGTGGGAACATTTATAACCGAGATCACATCCTATAACTTCCCCCTTTTTTGGCCCGCCCGCTGTCTAACAATTCCAGGCCCTCTGTTTGTTTTACACTGGAACCGCAAAAGATGGCTATCTTCATCTTGTGCCCATTTTCCATCGATTCAACAATCTTCACGGAAGAGATGTCGCGAGTGCCATCATTGGATTTATAGCCGCCAGGTGGCGCTACCGATAACTCACCAACCAAAGACTATTTATCTAGTTCCGATCACCTGATTACCGGTCGCCCTCCGTTCCAACCCCCACCCCCCATTTTTTTTTTTTTTTAACCTAACGGCGCAATGTTTTCATTGTGGATATAGCAGGTGCGAATTTTATTAACGACAGGCGGAACGCAGAGTTAATTTTCTCGAAATATAAACAAGTTGTCGTCATCGCTGTTCTTTAGGGATCCAGTGTCTGTCGCGAGCAGAGAGATGTGTGTAAGGGAGCGGCTGTGCGCCCTATTGGAGATAGAGCTGGGGAATGGGGCGAGGTGTGCTTTTCTTTTTAACCGAAGGACTATCTCAAGCTGGTCGGTCGGCTTCTCCCGAAGGAAGGTGGGCAACATTTGACGGGGAAAAGCGCGTGTGTGCGTGTGTGTGTGCGTGTGTGTCCAAATTAATGCGTGTAGTGAGGGAAGCTACTGTTGGCTTTCTCGTCCATGCCACGTCCTTGATTACGACCGACGAACAGGTAGACGGTGTCCAGGTAACAAGGATTACACTTCTAGTCCACAAGCATGTTAACTCATTGCCGCTCTAAGTTACTCACACCCCCTCTCTCTCTCCCTCTCCCACCCCCCCCGCACATGTGTGTCGAATTTAACATTTAGAACATACAAATCAAAACCTGGGAGTTCAGAAATGGTAAATAGTAAAGTGATTGTCGCTTTGTCCCTTTTGCTGTCCCTTTTGCTGCTGCTGCTCTGCTGTTGTTGTTGTTGTTGTTGTTGTTTTGTTTTTTTTAACCTTACTACAGCCCTCCACAAGCGCTAACGTTTGTCACCCACTTTTACAGAGGACACGTTCGGTTCGTACGGCTCTCTGATGTATCACAGCGTGATCACTGTACACATGTATGCATAGAATAAATTTACAATCAGACCCCCACTTGTTGTTTTCTTATTTTGTGTTGTCCGTTGTTTTTACAGGAAGAAGCTGGTTATAACGGAAGATTACCCCTCCCCTACACCAAGCACGTGCCCGCATTAATTAAGAAGGGCTGGAGAGGAGTTGGGGTGGGACTTGCAATAACAATTCAGAGCTCGTAGATCCCTAAGACGAGGTTCCTGTGCCGCATAACAATAGTTCGAATCTGCAATTGGAACAAAACGAAACCATGCTTTTTTGTTGTTGTTGTTGTTGTTGTTTTTTAACAAAGAACAAAAAGAAATCCTTAGATTTCATCAAAGGATCGGTTGGCGGGATAAGAAAGGAAACTTTCTAAATCCAAACCATCGCACCTGACTTCCTTCTTTCTCCACAGCAGAGTCGACGCGACGACAAACTTAGCTCTATGATTATATTTAGGGGTTAGGGGAAACCTCTGAAAGAAAAAGAGAGATAAAGGACTTTTTCGATCTCTCGGAATGTATTCTTCGATCGAAAGAAACTGATCAAATATGAGCCACGTTGTTGTTGTTGTTGTTTTCTATTTAAACATTCGGTCAGTCGTTTGTGAAGAATCAGCTGTTGATTGGGTAAATATCTTTCCGTGTATTTACTTGTTTATCTATTTAAAAACGTTTCCTACTTAAAAAGAAATGTGTAAAAATATTAATTGTTTGTGGAATTTTCGCTATCTTAATGTACGACTGGCTCGAGTTGTCTACAATTTAAATAATGCAGTTTCTGGACAGATATAAGTACGAGCCGAAACTGTCTAATATACACATGTAATGTATCGAATTATATATTATATACATTATCATAAATACCACAGCACGCACACAGGTTGGTGTCTTTCTACCTAAAATATTCTTCATTCTTCACAGGATAGTTCCTGTTTTTAAATTAAGCTTAAGAAATTTAATTTAGCATAATGGCATATAAAATGGTCGCCCGTCATTCACGAGCTATCAAATAATAGATGGAAAAATTATTTATTATTATTATTATTTTTATTAATTTAGCTTTCGTGAAGAAGACAAGGAAAATGATAGATAAATATAAATATATAAACTAAAACTTACATTAAAATTACCGCACTAGCAGATAAATTATTCACCTAGCCAAATAATTTCTTTTTTTAAAAGTTGCAGTGCAAGTTAGAAGTTCATCTTATAGTAAAATTCATTTAAGCGAAACTTTCAAGCAGTAATACGTTATTATTATTATATATATATATATTTATATATAAAAGAGAGCTGCTAGATAATTAATCAACCATTAAAGAAATATCTAAAAAGTTTATAAGATTTATTTAACATGTACGATGCATGGATTATTTTTGTATTTCAAACCGCTAAAAATTAAAGTTAAAGTATGGATCTCTTCATAAATTAATGATCAGAAACTTATTAATGTTTTATACATAGCACACTGATCGACAGATTACACACACGCAGAAACCTGCCTAATTAACTAATTAGTATAATAACTTAATGAAGTAACTCAACTTAAAAGTTTAATATAATTTTAATCAGCTAATTAATTCATCAATAAGAATACATTTATAATTGATTTAGACTCACCTTTTATTAGTTCGTTTTACCTATCTTGCTGAAGAAAACAAACGTTTGAAAGTATTTTATAAACTTAATTATAGGAAAACTAATTAATAACGAAGCACTTGTGAAATACCTGCTGTATTTTCCGGCTCATTAGCTGGCAGCAGTCAGTGTACTAATGAGAACTTTTTATATTAAATTTCATTTTTTATGACTGCCAATTATTTTGCAGAGTTTAATTTTTGTTCGAAATTTATATAATTTAATTCTAATAGTGAATTATTTTTTTTTCACCCGCAGTGTCTATACAAGTAAATGAAATTATGCATACCGGTTATAAAGTATTTGTTGAAAGTTAGTATTAACTTTCTGAATACAAACTAATATATTCAGAATTAAGAATTGTTTTTCTATTAAATTAGTTAGTAGCTAATTTTAGCAGTTGTAGAATAAAGTGATCAGCTTCGTTTATTATGGGTAATTAAATTGGTAATGTCTTGTATATTAATTTCATTATTGTTTCTTCTATAAATAATTCTTAGTTATTAGCATATCTGTGATCGTTTGATCTTCTTATTTTGCTTTTTGTCATTCATTTATTTATTTATTTATTGCAAACCATGGGAATTAATAGATTTTTTTCTTTTTAATTGAGGAAGTTTTAAAATATCGTTAAGTAACAAGAAGAGAAACTATTATTATTAATTAATTAGTATTAGAAGAAAAAATGATTTTTAAATAAAAACAGGACAATAACCTGACCGTAGATAAGTGATTATGAAAACCAGAGATAAAACGCAAATCTGGATTTAAGCGGACTAGGCGATTATCGGAGACAGTATGGAGCGATCGCCTGCATCACTGCGATGCTTGAGACAGTTATAACTTATGCGAACCTAAACGAGGCCGACTAGACTCTAAAGCACGAGCGACCACAGAGTAGGGGAAGTAATTCATTCCATTTCAAAAGTCAGGACAGAGAAATCAATTTAAATTTTATTTATTTTTTTATTTATTTTAAAACTCAAAACTTAACAATATCTTTATTGTAAATTCTATTTGTCTATTATTTAGTTTAACGTTAAGTATAAATCCATGTTGATATTTTTCCGTGTTTTCACGTCGTTATTGTCGCGCACTGACTAAAACAATCAAGATGAAAGAAAAGACGGTAGGATAATTTCTTATTTCTTCCTCAATTTTTAAAATTCATCTTACTTTATTTAAGTCATTATGAACCTATGAAGCTTTATAAGGTAAAAGGAAACAAATAAATCTATTGGTGTCAGGCATTATAACGATAGTTAATTTGGTAAGTCTTAACCAGTGAATTGAAGATAGGGAGTTCTCTTCTCTTGATTTGACTATAAGTGTTTACCTGTAAGTTTGGCTGAGGCTGATGGAGTGCCCTACGTTTACCTGGCAGTGACAGCAAACTTTGAAGGAATAGTGTTGACTATAAATGTTTACCTGTAAGTTTGGCTGAGCTTTTGATGGAGTGCCTTACGTTTATCTGGCAGGGACAGCAAACTTTGAAGGAATAGCGTTCACTATAAATGTTTACCTGTAAGTTTGGCTGAGCTGCTGATGGAGTGCCCTACGTTTACCTGGCAGGGGCAAAACTTTGAAGGAATAGCGTTCACTATAAATGTTTACCTGTAAGTTTGGCTGAGCTGCTGATGGAGTGCCCTACGTTTACCTGGCAGGGGCAAAACTTTGAAGGAATAGCGTTCAGAATCAGGGTACTGTTTGCAATGAATTTCATTTAAATTAAAAGGCGAAAATAATAAGAAAACTTGCGTGCATTTTTATTTGGAGATTGCTAAACCGGGAAGTGGCAAATTCCATGAAGGAATAGCGTAGAATTAAGACGAGCATGTTAATAAAAAAAAGAAAAATCATGAAAGAAATAAAGAGGAAGTAAAGACTTTGGTGAACTTGAGGAAACAGAAAATTCGGGACGAGAAGAGGTGGGGGCTATTATAAAGGAAGTGCAGTGTGAAAGAAAATGAGAAAAGCTACAACGGGAGAAAGCGAACATATAGATGAGAATTTTGTAGATTGGAGGCTGGGGATGGAGAAGCAAAGAAACAATGAAAACTTTAGAAAGGCAACAGAAATAAGGACAGTAAGTCAAAGTACACGGGAAACAGGGGTACAGCCAATACATCTGTAGAAAAGAGTGCCCGGGTATAGGCCGGGAAAATATCCGTTATTTGTTTATGAAAACTGATAGGGAAAGAGATAATAATTTTAAAAGCCACAAAAGAAATTATAAATTTGAGTTTGCTTGCATATTATTTTACCGTCGATTGTTTGGTTTTTTTTTAGATTATCATTTATTTGTGCATTAATTTTTTTTTTTTTTTTAAATGTTTTTGAAATATAAACAACAAAATTGTTCGGTGAAATAAAGTTTACTAAGTGGAAACAAGAAGATCCTGGAAATCTGTTTTCAATTGTTTGTTTTTTTTGCGTCTTTAACACTTTTGTTACTTTCGCTTTTGTTAGATTTCTAAAAAACAAAAGGTAGGGGTGGCCCCCTGATCCGCGCTAATATAGAAGAGGGAGAGGGAGTGGAAACCAGCATCAACAGGAACAAAACTCGAGACTCAAAGACCACGGTGCTGAAGCAAAATCCCCGCTGCTGCTTTGTATAGTGGTCCTGTCTATCTGAATGGTCGGAAACCCGGAAGAATTCGGCTGGCGGGGACCTTCGCCGACGACTACAGCACTCCCACCTCCTTTAGCACGGTCCTGCGGAAGCCGCCCGTCCTCTCGGCTGTTACGATCCACGTCCGCGAGGGGGCTACCATCCCGACCGTGGAGTGAGTCTCTTATTTACGTCCGGCAGCAGCGATAGATCCGAGATCTGTAGAGACACCAGGGGAAATTTAAACGAAATGTTAAGATTTAAAAAAATAAAAAAAAAAAAAAAGTTGGGTGGGGCGGGGTTGGGTGGGCATTAGAGAGAAGATACGTAATTTTCTGGCTTATAAATCTCGAACCCACAACGTGACTCGGTGAGCGAACAACTCCACAAGCATCGCTCATCTCTTCGGCTTTCGCTTGGTTTATTGGCAGCGACTGTTGCACCAAACACTCCGAAAATCAGGTTCCCACTTGTTTGTTGTATTATAAAATCTAATAAGATTCTGCCTGTCTCTTTTCTGTTTTCTTTTTTTCGCAATGCCGAGAAAATATATAACGCTGGTCGCTCATTTTCCCGGAAGTAATATTGATTGAAAGCGGAGAAGAGCCATGCGTGTTTCTTACAATTCAAACGCCTACAAGGGAAATAACTCACTACAGTTTTTTTCCTTCTTCTTTTTTCTTTGATAGGCCCCCTCTCGTTGCAGTTTCCAGCGGTTATTTGTGGGTTCAAAATCAATTTTATAATAATAATTTTATAATAAGATAAAAGAAGGAAGCTTTTAAGAGCATGGAAATGCTGATTTTAAATTTTTGGTTAGGTTGCGCTGCTAAATGATTATAGTTACTAATCATTTTCGAGCTGAGACATATGAGAAAGTTTTACCCCCCACCAGAAAAAAACAAAAATAAAAGAAACAGATATCACTTTATAAAAGATGAGAGGAGATTATCTTTAGCTTTAAGGATGACATATTTAAAAAGGTGTGAGATCTTGCATAAGCCACAATAGTGTAACCTTAATTAATTCATCACTACTTTATAAAAGAATATATATATATATATATACATACTCGTGTATAATTTTTTTAAAAAATTGGGGAAGTATCTGGTAATAATAATATCTGTAAAATTCTCAGATCCGCACAAGATTTACTGAGATGCTGACTGCCTGCATACATTTGGGTTTGTTAAACTTGACCGCGAGTTAATGGACTTGACAGGTTGGGTTACATCGGGTAGAGACAGCTAATCAGTCATCGGTTATGGTTTATTTAAACCATTGTGCGCGTGCTCATGTGAGCATAGATTTTCCGGCTCGTGAGACTTCGTTTCAGAATCTCTTTAGTGACATTTCGAAGTAGCGACTTCGTTTGGGTAGGAAAATACCATTTTTGGTTCTTACCCGTGAAAGGTTTCTCCCTCCCCCCTCCCCCAATCCACATTTCTCGGCGATGCCAAAAGGATGGATGGTCGTGGGCCGCGGTGCCCGGCTTTCTCGTATTGGAAAGGGGAAATACAGTTATAACGCTACAAAATCTGTATTACTTCACCTGGCAGGTAGAATTAACTAATTAAGGGATCACTGCAACGCTGGCCTGTCTCCGAACGATCTGAGATTCCACCGTTTGCCAGGGCTTGGTTGGATACCGATCTACTGGTGCTTCTCGCACGGAAGCATTAAAAGTTTTGATTTAGGCAGTGAGCATGAACGGCCGGCCCCCAGTCAGCGCTAACTGGTACTGGTACTCCGACTGGAAGCCCTTAATTCCACTCCATCATCGAAAAACCGAATCGTGATTTGGACGGCTGCAAATAAAGAGTTTGGATCAAACCGTGCAATCCAACTGTGCTGTCAATCGAACTCCAGAATGAGTGATCGAACTGACTCCGTTTATTCGACAGGCATGACTAATTGTTCCAGTCACTGGGCTAATGACAATGAGGGCATTATCCAGAACGGAGAACGATCCTTGAGAACTACGACATAATTAGCTTAAACTACCACACGTTTATAGCCGTGGGTGGGAACGGTGCAGGAAGTTTCAAAACCCACACGAAACCTTATTTTCCACAAAGTAGGCAAATGCCATAGTAGGCGAACCGATGACACACTTTCCCATCCCCCCCGAGAACTTTGCTTATTCTGAGCATTTATGATGCACCATTATCTGACGTTTAAATAAACCGTGTTTGCTTTCCCTCACCCCAGTACGGTCAGGGAGAACGAGTCATAACGACGGCTCGACGTCCAGCGAAAGTCCAGATTACTTCCTGGCTGAGGACTCACCAGAAGAATGATTCAACAGGCGCATCTCTGTGGAAGACAGATTGTGCGGCGAAATTTTGGACAACTTTCCATTCAGCGAAAGTGTATTTACCAAAAGGCACGTGCGGATCTGAATATTCGGTAAACTAGGAGCTCTTAATTACTAACTTGTAATGGGAAATTCCGGTATTGCGTCCTCAGATTCCAATATTACAAGCAAATCAAGAAGTTAGTGACGCTAGCTTTGTTATCTTAAATAGCCAGATATTTCTCCTGCCGTAAAAAGAAAACAAAACAAATTTAAACATCGCAATATTACAAGCTAAGAAATATAAAGAAAGAATTTTAAAAAGTAAAGATACATGAAATAAAAATGAGGCTGGAGAAAAAGATGTTATAGCAAACTGCTGGTCTCCATGGACACGGAGAGAGAGAGAGATGTGTGGCAACAGACACTCACGGATTTTCGCAGGTAGATGGAACCTTTGCGCGAAGACAGTTTGAATATTCCTGATACGGTACCCGGATAATAATTCTACATTTCTAAGTTTCGCACAAGGCCGTTTCGATCGAAAAGTACGAAGAGTCCCCCCCCTTCGGCCCTGGAGGGCCCGCGGTGGAACCTTTATGAAGGATGGCGACTTTTCCGCACTCTAACGTGCAAGACAAGTGCACGAAGGCCGTACTAAAAGTAATGAGATCTGATCAATTGCAGGAAAACCACAATTCGGACACACACACACACACACACACCTGCGATCTCACTCGCACAACATATAACACTTCGTGGAAGAACCAGAACAGGTAAAAAGGTGGTCCAATCATTTCATCCACGCGCGCGATCACCTGTCAGGTGACTGCAGCGTTTGTCGCAGGGGGAAGATGCCCCTACATTGGCTTGTCTTCGACGTCACCGCTTCCAGTGCGGAAACGTGAAGACTGCCGCCTCACTCTCGCATAAATGACGCAGCCAATCAGCGGACAGATAACGTCCATTTCCTCTATCAGGAACTTTATCCCGGGATTTTCGCTTTACCAACTCATTCCTGGTAGATTCCACTTGCAATGGTGGCTCTGCCGCCACCTGTAAAGCAACAACCATATCCTGGTTTTAAAGAGCGGTGACAACAAAAATATTTTGTGAATGAGCTCGGCGGGACTGTTGTAAGTAATTAGAGGCCATTACTTTCGGTACGTTCTTTTTAAGTACAGCTTTAATGAAACTTGTATTTATAAAGTCATATTAACCATTATATTTATAAGAATTTGGTGCTAATAAATTTATTATAAATATATTGGGGATGGATGGTCGTAGTTAATAATTAAAATAACCGTGTTATTAATGCGATACACACGAGAAACATATATTATGTGATCTCCAAAAAAGGATATCTATACTTTTATTGTTGTTTTTGGTATCTCATTCATTTATTTATTTATTCAGTCCTTTCTGAACTATGGTAATGGATTACTTTTCGGGAAAAGCAATGGAGTATTATGGTTTCAGGGGTTAATGAAAAACTTGTCCTTTTTGTGGATTTTCCCCCATTTTGGGTAAAGTAACCTTTCTCAGAATTTTGATGCAACTGTTAAATTAATGAAAAGATTTATCGACCTACTGAGAATCTCTCACAACCGATCTTTTTGCCCCCCCCACCTCTAAATAATGTTTTTCCAAAAGCTTTGACCTGAAAAGGGGGGGAGAGACAGTCTAAATTAGAATCGGGTAATAATTAAAACATTTGTTATCTCCCTTGACAGTAACTCTCCGGTTGGCACGGATAAAAGGAAGAAAAGCGATGGCGCTGACAATGTGGATCTCTGCAGTTACCCTAGCACTAATCTTTGAGTTATTTTATGTAAAATTTGCTTACTATTCATTAACAACCTCGTGTTTGGTTGTGGTACATGGAGGGTTAAAACTCCTGCCAGCTTATTCTCGCGGTGAAATCGTCCACAAAACGAGACCCACCTTCTCCTCCCAGGGCTGAATAAAACCAGAATTAGAGGACTCCTGTTCTCGTCACTATACTCAGCTGTCGAAGGTGACGTGACAGACTGAATGCATTTTACATTTACGTTTTTGTCTAAAGAGTGACAAACTGTACTTTGAACAAATCTATCATTTAATTAAAAAACACAAAAGGGCAACGGAAAAAGGAATTTCTGTTTTAGAAAAAAAATTACTTTAGTCATTTTAAAAAGTATCTTCTTTACCTTTTATTCTTGCATGGTTTGGACGGCTCCTCGCAGCAGGTGGAAGTTAAGCATTTCCCATACGGTTTAAGTAGTTTATCTTCTTTTTTATTCTTGCATGGTTTGGACGGCTCCTCGCAGCAGGTGGAAGTTAAGCATTTCCCATACGGTTTGTGCACACCTGATCATCTCAGGTGTTGTTTATTTTAAAATTTTGCTAATTCTTCTTACATCTATTTGACTTTCCAGACTGTTCATTTTCTCTCTTTGACTCTGTTTCTCCCTCTCTCTCTCTCTCTCTCAATCTCTCTCTCTCTCCCCATCTCTCTGTACTGACGTCATCTCTCTCTCTCCCTCCCATCTCTCTGTACTGACGTCATCTCTCTCTCTCTCTCTCTCTCCTCTCTCTCTCCTCTCCTCTCTCGTTCTCTCTCTCGGAAGCTCCACTCTCATCCCCATCTCTCCTCCTACTCGCCCTCCCCCTCACCCTCTCCTGCTCTCTCTCTCTCCAATCGACTTCCTCTCTCTTCTCTCTCCATCTCTCTGTACTGACGTCATCTCTCTCTCTCTCTCTCTCTCCTTCTCTCTCTCTCTCTCTCTCTCTCTCTCTCTCTCTCTTCTCTCTCTTCTTCTCTCTCTCTTTCTTTATCAGTTTCCGTGTTTACTCTGTTTTCTCTCCGGCTGGAAAATTTTAAATATTTATATAGAAATGCTGGGCTTTCTTTCCAATTATAAATAAAAGAATGAACGAATTATAATTAGATGATAAAGTATCTTCTTTTCCAGCTTTTAAGCCTTTCTGATGGAGGTGGTTCGTTAGTAGTCTTTAAATCACGCACTGACGTAGTGTGTTGTCCACAGATATCAACTAACACCAGAAAACGTATCGGACTGGGACGGTCTCTATAAAACGACCACAACAGACCATTAATAACGTCAACAAACACGATAAAACTAAACCGGGGTAACTAACGACGTAAACAGACCGACTGGTACCAAAACATTACGAACACAAGAGGTCGGCCGGAGGCCATTGTAGAAGACATCGAACAACGGGGGGAATTCATAACCCAGACCGTTTCCTAAAAATAAAAAAAAAAAAAACCCAAAAAAAAAAAAAAAACACGTGTAGAAGCCCTCTACAAGTATCTGGGAAAGAGTAAAACCGGAAGAGTAGAGATTATGCCCCTTACGTAAAACCAAACAATCTATATGGAAGCAAGAAACTGTAAGCCGAGCGCAACGAACTACAGCATTGTCAGTAAACTCATAGATGTTTGGACTGTAATTAACGTATTCTGCGCTTGAGAGTAGAAAATGAATGTCACAACCCCCACACGACGATACCGAAAACGTGGCACAGTTCCTAGTGCTGGAGCTGCTGCGTAACTCGAATGAGTAAGTGATGCAACGGTGAGAAACCTGAGACCACCGGACCTCGAAACGTAATATGACTTATACAAGTCTCCACAGATACATCTTTTTGTCTAATTTGAATTCACGACTCTGGTCACTCCTATTTATTTATTTCTGAGCATTTTTATGGCAGTCAGCCATCCTTATTGTGCTTTTTCCAAAGATAATATCCGATCTAATAGAGTGAAGATGTAGATAGCAGTAACTACTAATGATGATTTTTACTCTTTTCTTTACTTGTGTACAATCGTAATAATAAATAGTTAACTTCATAGGGCTAAATAGTTCGCTGATCTTTCCAGTTAGTAATCCGAGACCCCACAGCCATCCAGCCAACCTCCAGGTGGCATGCCATTAGCCTGACGAGGCTCGGCTTACTAAGTTTAATTTACTATTCAGGACAGGTAGAGTCAATCAGAAAAGTATTCAACACCTTCGAGTGTTTTCACGAAGCTGCTTGCTAAAATCTGTTCATAGACAGATGCCTGTAATGTACGTCATTTGGTACGCCATGTGAATCACACTGGGGAAAATAGTATTGGCGATACCTTTACTTTTACCTAGCAATGACGTATTGCTTGTGTCTGCATTAAAGCTCTCACCAAATAAACATCCGACAAGACTTTTGGATTTCTTTAAATTTGAATATTATTGAAAAAAAATGGGGGGGGTGCACACTATTTCTATTATGCAAAATCTCCGAAAGAAGCGATTTCATTGTAGTTTGTTTACTCTTCGTCATGTTAGCCTCGGTCAGCACTGTACCAGTAGAGCGGATCACAAATCCAGGAAAAAAAAAACCAACAATAAAGGATTTGAATTTCCAGTTAAAAAGTGAAAACTACCGATTCATCAGTACACGGCTTCATCCTAAGCATCAAAGCAGTACAACTTCTCATCTTCTTTTTGTTGTTGTTGTTGTTGTGTTGTTGTTGTTGTTGTTGTTGTTTGTTTTTCAATACTAAAGTATCACGTCAAAAAGTAAATTATCTGCGTCTTATCTTTCGAACCTTTAGGTTTAATCCAGGAAAAGAAACAAAACAACCCCCTAAAAAATCTTTGTTTACTGGTTCGATATACCAGGACAGTTCACGCTGATAAGTTCATCGTTCTGGAGTTTTTCTTTATTCTATGTAAGCCCTGGTGATAAATTCACTCGGATTCTTGTTTTGCTTTATACGCGCAATCAAAAACTTTTCCTTTAGTCACAGATAGCCCGCGTTGTGTATAAGCCGTGTGGTTATTCCCCGCTTGTCTGTACTACGTTTCTTTAGTGTAATTAGATCAAAAGCATCTTTCAAAAACCTAAATTGTTCACCGCTCCTCATTTTCTCCAGGTTTAAAGTTTACTTCAGTTTGTTTTGTTGTTTTTTTACGCTTAGAAAGAAAGATAATAAAAGAAACTTCCAGTAATGTGTGGAGACCTAGGACAACAATACAGCTTGGCCTGTAAGTTAATCGTTACGCTCTAGAACTCGCAGAAATATCGAAAGATGTTCGAACCCTGGTTAGGACTGAGCGTTACATGCCTGCCGCTGCCTATATCGCGAAACAGTCCAAATAAAATGGTCAACTAAAAATTTATAACGCGACCAGAACCGAAAAGAAACGAAAACAAGAGAAAAAAAAACTCGCCTTTGTTGTGTTTTATTAGCTGGCATTAGGAACTAGGATAATTTTAATGAGTTTATTATTAGGAGGATTAGGATTATTATTATATTATTATTATTAGTATTATTATTCTTTATTATTATTATTATTATTATTATATAGTATTATTATTATATTTAGTATTATTATTATTATTATTATTATTATTATTATTATTATTATATTATTATAGTATTATTATTATTATTATTATTATTATTATTATTATTATATTATTATTATTATTATTATTTATTATTATTATTATTATTATTATCATCATCATTACCTTTTTATTTAGTGTAGAAAGAAACAGAAGAAACTTTTTTTCTGTTTTCTGATGATTTAAACAGTTTTTTAATATTATTTGAGAAACATCGGGACTTTCGTAAATGCACGTCTGAAAATTCCTATTTTAAAAGAGTAACGAAGGAATGAAAACCTTTTACATTTAAGTGAACATTTGTATTTATGCTATATTCTCTGAGCTTAAGTAAATTAATACATTTTTTAAAAACATAATTTCGACATTTGTGATAATGCAGTTATCGGTTTTCATTTCAAACCTTTTTCATAAATTCAAAAAAAGATGGCGTACGATTTGTGTGAGGCAAATTTGAAATGGGAAAAAAGTTGTATTCAACTGCTTAACTCATACGCACATAGTGGTTAATATGTATATATAACCTTAATTATATAGTTACTTATCGTCAACATTAACGACAAAGTTTAATTGCCGACGCGAACTTTTGGTAATTTTGTTGTATGAATAAAGATTTCAGTGTTTTCGCTTTGACGTGACACAAGTGAAAACAGAATTAATACAAAGTCAGCTCGTCTCGTTAAACAACTTTCTTTAAGCTTGTTGTTGTTGTTTTTTTACTATTTTCGTTCGTAATTAAGAAACGATTAGAGTAATTTACGGCAATATTTAAAATAATGTACTAAAGCGAATTATTCGAGACTATTTTCGTGTACTAAGAAACACAACTTTTTACAAAACTCGCACAAAAAATTGAAATAAACTGCACAGTGTGGAAATCTGATCACCTGTCTTTTAATAACTTTAAAAAACAGTTATAATACTTTTTCTGTTTATACAAACGTCATGATAAACTTATTTGTCACTTTTCTGCTTGTTTTCTTCTTGTATTTATACCAATATTAATATTATTTAATGTGTTTCTTAATCTAAAACAGAAACAATCTTTATTACTTTTGTGTGATAGTAATATGAAAGAATATGTCTGCGTTTTTTTGTTTCTGATTTTCAGTTTAAGATTTCTATAGTCGTTTTATAATTCGGATATTTTCAGAGACTTTACTGTACTAAATGGGTTAACTATATCAGAACAATGTACTGGAAATTAAGAGATCTGTCATCGCTACTAGTACTACTACGACTACTGCTGATAATGATAATAATAGAATAATACAATTTATATATACAGACTGATTAACTTAATTGATTAATTAAATACATAGAAAAAAAAACTTCTTTAAAGTTTGTTACACCTACGAAATATAAGCAACAAAAAGTGTTATTGTTGTTAAAAATCTTAATGTTAATAATATTATGGCCTTATATATATATATATATATATATATATATATATATATGTGTGTGTAACTATGCTAGCGCCATCTTGATACAAGTTTAGACTGGAGTCCAACCTCTTAAACACACAAACAGCTTCCAAAACTATTATTATTATACTTATTATTCTATTATTATTATTATTATTATTATTATTATTATTATTATTATTATTATTATTATTATTATTATTATTTTGTTGTTGTTGTTGTTGTTGTTTGTTGTTGTTGTTGTTGTTTTTGTTGTTGCTGCTGTCGTCGTCGTCGTATTACGTTAATTTTGTCTGTATAGTGAAAAGACCATCAGTTGCGATAAAATCTCTAACAAGCGCAAGAAGTTTAACTTTTATTAAGTGAACAAAATTAGCGAAAGAAAAACCAAACCAAAACTTGATTAAGCTTACAGTGAATTATGTACACAATCTCGAGAAGAGGTACACGAACCTTTTCTTAGGCACTCACTGCTAGGAGGGCAGCCAAAGATAAGCAAGAAGAGAACAACCGAATAGTGGAAGACGAAAAAGAAACAGTTATTCCCCGGATGGTGTTTAGTAAGTGGAGAACAGATTAAAAGGACCGATGAAAGGTGAGAACAGCTCGATGTTGAAGAGAAGAAATTGAAAGGAAAGTTTAAAGCTGATATAAAACAGACCGACGTCGTTAACGAAACTCACACCTCCCAACAGCAAACGTAAAACTATCAGTGAGTTGAACAAAGATTTGAAAAGCGAGTTTACACTTTGTACGGAGATATAAAAAACAGATGTTAGAAAGAGATGAAAGTGGAATGGAATGAAAACGGGCTAGCCCTCGACCGGCGGGGATAAATCTGAGCCAACCCCGGTTCTATGTGCACGTGTTATATATACTTATGTGTGTGTGTGTTGTGTGTGTACGTATCGTTGGTGGCCTGGTAGCAGATGTGATGGGGGGGCCAAAAAAAGAAAAAGAAGATTTGGAGAATGAGAGCCATCCGACCAAAATAAACAGATAGTGTATATTCCCGTGGATAGTAGAAGACACAAAAAGTCGTTCCCAGGAGAGAGGAGGAACCGGAAAAAAGATTGAAAAAGAGCTAGAGAGTAGAGAGAGCAAGTAAGCCGAAGCAGTAATCTATAGCTCTCTATAAAACGGAATCAGATCGATATCTAGTCAGTCGCTCTATCTCTATACTAGATCTAGAGCTCTCGTCTATTAGCGTTCTCTAGATCTCTCATCATCATCATCATCATCTCTCATCTTCCCCCACATCTCCTCTCTCTCTCTTCTCTCTCCTCTAAGTACGGACGTTGATCTCTCTCTCTCTCTCTCTCTCTCTCTCTTCTTCTTCTCTCTCTCTCTCTCTCTCTCTCTCTCTCTCTCTCTCTCCTCTCTCTTATCGTAAGAGGTGAGATTCGTTCGAGATACAAAAAAGCTAAAACCAAACTGCTTTCCCTTCTCTTTTGCCCCCTCCCCCCAACCACACACCAACTCACGAGCCAGATGTTGTAGCAATACGGTTTCTCTAATCCTGTTTAAATTTGCGTTTTTTTTTTTTTTTTCACCTGCTAGTGGAGTTAAAAGAACTCACCGATAGAGGGCATTCACAGAGACTGTGTAAAAAATCGGATTAAGGGAGCCCTTTATATTAGGTTAGAGGCTACCATTAGGGGGTGCTAAAGAAGTTGAAAAAAATCATACATCATATATAGTGGTACACGCGCGTATGTAAGTACGTAAGTATGTGTGTGCCAAAATAAAATCATATCAAAGAAATGTCTGTGCAGATTCCTTTACGTGATGGGTGCTGAAAGGATTTTATACCTTAACTGGATTAACTGAAAATAATAGAAGTCCAGAGAGGGTTCGGAAATAAAACGGTGCGACGTTCAACATTAATAGGAGGAGTTGCTTTTTGATTCCCCACATCAGAGGGCTCTGCATAAAGGGCCACAGGGATGTTAAAACCGTTCCATGCTGGAATAGCTTGCCGTACTTCGGTCGTCGTTAAACTTGCGGGTATAAATCCCACACCGGCACTACTAAAGAACACATCCGAGACTTGTCTACCTTGGCGGGGACATTGTAGAGCCCCGAGAAAAGAAGAAGAAGAGAAAAGGGGATATTAATAATAGTAAAATAAAAACGACAGGAAAAAAAAAATTTTTTTTATTTATTAAATCCACAGATTAATTTACTTAATCCCCGGTGTGTCAGGTGCGCTATGAAATATCCTAGCCACCAAAAAACACGACAACATACTAAGCACGAAAGTTTGGGTGGTTGGGGGGGGGACAAAATGCCGAGACGGTTTCTGAAGTAAGTTTCAAGGTAACCAAATTAAGAGGGAGTCTTGCGTCTCGACAGAGAAGAAAGAAGAAAAAGTGAAAAGATAGAAGTTACCGAAACGTCTATAGATGACCGATTGGGTCTCTCGTTCGCGATGAATACTTAAAAGGTTTCAGTAAACAACTGGTTTTAACACAGTGCAAAAAAAAAGTAAGATAAAGATTGAAAGACGACAAAGTGGAAATGAAGTTGGAAAGCAAGGCGTTAGTTTCGACAGCTCTAAACTCCTATGAGCCAGGAACTACACACGCATATACCCAGATATGGACACTTACATATACACACCACACCAACACCTGCACACTTACATACCCCCTCATACCACCCACATACACACACATACACACTTACATCCTCACATATACTCACACACACACACACATGCACACTTACATACTCACACACACACACCAACCACATATATATGCACCCATATACCAACACCACACACTTACACCCCCACATAACCCCCACATACACCCACATACACACACATACACACCTACATACTACATATTACTCACACACACATGCACACTACATACCCACACATACACACACACACACACTTACATACCCCCCCACACACACACACACACACACCACACACATATATGCACTCATATACACACACATACACACTTACATACCCACATATAGACACACACATACCTCTTTCTCTCCTCTTCTCTCTCTGTTTATCTGTTATATTATTCTTATTTTAAGCAATCAAAAAATGTTACAGCCAGTACGCTATATGCCACTTCGATTACATATTAAATTCATGTATTCTATGTATGGGACAGACGCTTTTATCGGGCGGCGATTGAGCTTTTCTTTTAATTTCTATTTGTTTTAAATAAAAGGGAGAGAACAAACTTTGATTTGAAGAATTATCACTTCCACGAATGCGGGCATTAAAGCAAACAGCTACTGGCATACAAGATTAAAGATAACGTGGAAATGAAATCTGCCCGTTTTGGATCTGTAGTGAAAAATCAAACTTCATCAAAAACGACTTCGAAATGGATACTGTTTTTGTTTCTGTTGGTTTTCATTTGTTTACTTAATTTTGCCAAACACAGAGACTTTAATCGAACGGCTGATCAGTTGGACAGGCCTGTCTTTTGATCATCACAAATAATTCTAGCCTCACCAGCGAAAATACAACAGATAAACAGATGAGGTGGTAAACGAATACTTTTACACATATTTCTATGCAGTATCTATTTGCGCTCAAGAAAACCCATTAAAAATCTATTTTAAAAATCGGTTTAGATATATTTCAGAAAAAGAAATAACCCGAATAAAAAAAATAACCGTTTCTACTTTAGTCATTTACTGAAATTTAAAAATTTACTTTGGTACCTATTTGCTTTAATACCACGTGACAAGATCAGTTTTCTACAGAATAACTGCTTATCGTAAAAATTTATCGGATAATAATAATAATAATAATAATAATAATAATAATAATAGTATAATAATATATAAAGAATTAAAATAATTAATAATATATAATTAAATCAATTTTTATATGTATGTTGATTTGTTAAAATTTGGGTTAAAAAAAATCTGAAAACTAATACTAGAAGTACACGTTGATATGTTAAATTTCCTTAGATGTAACTTTCCAATCGAAACTTTAAAAAAAAAAATGTAGACAAATAATGCAATGATGAAACATCGTTTATAAACATCATCTAAATTCTCCGTTTTTCATCTCTTTTTCACATTGAACATCAAATACTTTTCCTGTCAAGAAAAAATGGCTAAAACATTCAGCAGCATCAGCAGCTCGCTCTCTCTCTCTCTCTCTCTCCCTCTCTCTCTCTGCTCTCTCTCTCTCCCGTCTCCATCTCTCCCATCTCTCTCTCTCTCCCTCCCGCCATCTCTCACTCTCTCTCTCTCTTAAGAAGAAAAATTATACTGACAAATTTCCTTTGATTATATTTACATATAAACGTGGTACGCTCATTTAAAGCTTCCCCATCCTACCTATAAGCACAAACTTTTATTTGCTTATTTCGCATAAGATTTTATTTTGTTTATTTTTTTTAGCATTAATAAAACAAAGAAAAATTAAAGACCATTCATTAGAGAACTTAAACACACTTTTGTTGCCCACTTCATTAATTAAACCAACTTTCTGTCTATATACACGAATGTGGATTGGTTTTCCATAATATTTTCTAACATCCCTTTCTAGACGTTCCAGGCCTGCTGTCCTCTCAGGCCATGTGTCTCTCTCTAAGCTGGCTGCGGGGCTGGGCAGGTAATAATATGTTGCGCAAACCATTATCCGCTTTTAATAAAGTGGACAGGGGGAGGGGGCTGATCAAGGGAGACAACCAACTTGTACAACATAAGAAATCACCAATCTTCTTCTTTAAAACTGAATGTTCGTGTATATGTTTTTGTTTTGCTCCGTCTTCTTTTTTTACATTAAAATTCGAAAAGAGAACACTGAGCCCACGAACAGACAAAAATAAAGACTTCGTGTATGGGGAAGGATTGCTTGCGTCTCGACCTCCGTCAAAGAGACACCCTGACTCAAAATAACGTTACTCTCCTTTAATCGCTAATAGATAGACTTTCGTCTGGGCGTGTCGCGAATCATTTTCCACAGGACTTTTGTGGGATGGAGAGGAGGAGAAGAAAGACGGCTGCTACGATTTACTTCTGGCGCAGTGGTGCTGTCCAGCTAGGCATTGTGTGGGGGCTCTCTCGTGTAGTATTAATCTCCAGCTAATACACCACGGCACCGACACAAAGCGGAAACCACTTCATACGAAGGCGGGCACCCCCATCCACAGCACAGGTCCGCCGGAACCTTTCTTCGCCGCTTCGATTAAATAACAACGCAAATTCTGTCCTTCTCTTTCTCCCCACCTCTCCTCTTCCTTCCCTTCTCTGGTTTGATAGCAGATTTAGTTTACTTATATCTTTCCGTCTCTCCATCCTTAAGTTTTCTTTTGTCTTCTTTGTCCGGCCATGACTTGTCTTGTGTAGATGTCGCCACCGTAGCATTGTAGATTTCACAATTATTATTCCATATCTATCGCACCGATTACACAGGCCTGCAAAATTTGGGTCATTGAAAATTGTCTGCAATGTTATAACTGATTTCTATGTTGTTTGGTGTGCTGATTTCAAATATGACCACTATGTTCCTCTATCACGCAAGGATTTTTCACAAAGTGAATCAGAAAATATAGGAAAAGAGATTATTAATACGTATTCAGGCGTGTCTTCTAGTTTTTCTGGAGGTAGAGGTACCGGTATACCTGGGCCATGAGGTACAGGGCGTATTGCCGACGGGAGGTTCGGATAGAAAATTTCTTTCTTGTTTCTTTTAGATTGAACCCCTGTACGTTACACGAACGAAAGTAACAGTCATCACTGTGATTTAGGGGTTCCCCCCAGATCATAGGGATCCCAAAACGGAAAGACTTTCTCTTACCTTGAAATCACCGTGGGAGTTCTTCCACACAAACAGAACTCACTTTATGTTGGGCCCAGGACTGATTCTGGTCACCAAGTTTCACACCAAAATACGCATAATACACTTTCTTAACAAAGTCTGTAATGTTTCTTCGCCACAAATGTAACAAAAGTCATCAGGTGCATTAAGACAACCCCTTGCAGCCATTTAGTACACTTATAAACAGAAGAGAACCACTAAGGAAAAGGGAGAAAAAAAGTAAACCTCTGCATAGATGACAAGTCTGGGAAAGTACACTGGCTATGACAGAACCTTCTCACACAAAGATCTAATTGCAACTATTATAATTAATTTTTTTTTTTTTTGTTTAGAAGCTTAATACAGTGATTCTGGAGATAATGAAATCGAAAATTTGAGTTTGTGGGAAAATGGTACGTGATGGAATTTTTAAACTATTTTTACTGAAAACAGCACCAAAAAAACCTACAAGAACCAGCTGTTAGTTTTCGAACAGTTTTTCCACTGCAGGCCTGTGCACTACTTCTCCATCCTCTTTAACTCTTTAAAACTTTTCCATCAGCTCATCTTTCGTTTTTCTCCCATCCATTTTTATGTTTGAATGTTATATCACTATTATGTTTATCTATATATTAAAAAAACTTTAAAAAACTTTTTTTTTATTATGCAGATAATTTCAAACCTGCTCAGGAATTTGAGAATATACATGAGCGTAACAAAGAAATTAAATCATAATTTACTAAAGATCAAACTTTTGTTTAAGTTCTCTAGTAAGTAATAATTACTTAATATTTTTTCGTTTTATTGATGTTTTAAAAATGAATTTTAATTTAAATGGAATAAACTGATAAACAGGTTATTTATGAAGAAAATAAGCATGACTTTCAGTTCATGCTTATATATAATCACAGTAGACTTTTGTGTGAATAATAATAATAATAATAAGAATAATATATATAATAATAATAATAATAATAATAATAATAATAATATAATAATACTAATAATAATAATAATAATAATAATAATAATAGTAATAATAATAATAATATAATAATAATAATAATATAATATAATAATAATAATATAATAATCATAATAATAATAATAATAAAATAATAATATAATAATAATAATAAGATAATAATAATAATAATAAATAGAATTGAAGAATACCTATACTGACTTGATGATTAGTAGATTTAGGTCTACTAATATATAAGCGTCAGTAGTAACTATTTGACCTTCTACTCAACGGAAATAAGGTCTACAGGTCTACTAAACTAACTAATAGGATTTATAGACGGTACTGAAAATATACGTTTTCCCTCCGTCTCTTAGGCTTGTCGTTAGAAACGTTCTCTCAGCGGCTAAACAGTATGACTGGAAAATATCGGTCTGTCTTCAACCATTGTGAATCCTTTTAGAAACCGCATCAATAAATATTTCCTTGTTCAGCTAGTCCTGTACAAACCGTAATGACGTCTCGCCTCCTTTTATTAAGGAAACAAGCAGATTAGTTTAAAGGAAATGAATACGAATAGCTTTAAAAACCTAGAAGTTAGAAAACAATGATAAATAACTTCAATATAATATGTGAGTCAGTTTGTATTAAAAATACGTCTATATTCGTTGACTCAAGAATCAGGTCTTACTTATAAAGTTAGTATAAAATGGTACAATGAATACGTAGACAGTATATATAAATAATATTGTTTGTAACTTGTTTGTTCTATTAGGGATGATATATATAAAAAAACTCTTATAACCTACAGAGTAAGATGGGAAGTACATGAAACCCGTAGTAATAACGTGGGATCTGCAGATCTCAGAATTATTCAGGGAAATTCCTGATTTCACTCATTTGATTCAGCATATATAAATTACCCAAATCGAGAGAGAAAAGAAAATAATAAGTGACAAAATGTCACTGTTATTGTCACGATGAAGAGAAAATAAACGTAAATAAAGATGCACAGACAGAGAAGCTATTTCTCCGTATTCCATTGTTTGTCCCGTTGTTCCGTTTTAATTTTAGAAAGTTTTTTTCTTCCGGTTTGTTTTTACATTCTGGAGTGAATCTAAATGCATCTCTGTGTGTTTAGTACAACATAATATATAGTACGGTAAAATGTAGTAGTTAAGTCCCGGAATACTTGTATAAATATATCAATAGTCTGTAAATACAACTTTTGCTGGCACGCTTACACACCCAAATATAAGTATGTGTGAACGCATGTCAGATAATTTATGCGAATTATTTTCAAATGCGAGACGGATAAGTTAGTTGTTTTTATGAATACTTTAGCATGCTAACGGAAAACCACAAACACGAAGTCACGTTTTTTGTCTGATTTTTTCCCAAAATTATAACATTAAAAGAGAAAGACGGAAAATTTTCGGAGCAGCTAATAAGCTAAAGTCGGAAAAACCAACCATAATACATAGATAGCTTCTAAATGATTTTGTGATGTAGGATTTAATATAACCCGGTTATAGAAAGTTCCGTTATCGAGCTTTTGACAGACAGTAGATTAGCATTATTTCGGGGAGGGGTTCAATATTTCTTTTAAAAAAGGGGGGGGGGAGTAAATAATAATTTAATGTAGACGTTTTTCCCGTTGTAGTATGCAGTAAATACCTGTACCGCGGGGGAATGCGACCGTTATTCGTCTGGCGGCTAAAGTGATCTCCTCGCGGGCAAGGAAAAGAGAAGTAAACAGATTTCCTTGGCGAATGGTGGGCGAGGCCTCTTTATTCGGTGTCGATCTGAACTTCGTTGGAAGCAAAACTAAAACTTTTTCTTTCTTTCTTTCTTTCTTAAAGCCCCGCAGCCCGCGAGTCTTAGCATAAGTCAACAACATATCACTTCCGGGATGTAGGGGTTTTTCCTTTTGTTTCTTTCTAGAGTCGTTTCCCTTGCTTTCTCTTCGTTTTTACGCGACTTCTGAAATAGATCTTCTAGTCTCGCATGCGATCGCAGACCCTTGAAAACATCATCGAGAGCCCCACAAAACCTTCCTGGCCTTACTCGGCTTTCTACCTTTAATCTTTTCCACGTGTCGCCGCCGTCCCTCTCTCATTTTATCCTTAATTAACTCTTAATCAGCTCTAATCTCCAAAAGGTGCGATATTCCACCCGTCGCACGATTCCTCTGTGGAAATAATCCTCTCCGGTCGCTTTGAAACAACCTAATGATGCACATTTTTCCTTCTCTTTTTTTTCTCTGTTAATGTCAGAAAATAAAGGAGTTATCCCCGATTTTAGTGCGATTTATGTTGGGTTTAGATTATAGCTAATGCTCGTGGCCGCCGACTAATGGATAAATTAGTTTTTTTCACGGTGATTTATCTTCAGGTCATTGTTCCAACCGCTACTAATCGGTTAATGGAACGGGGGGGGGGGGGAGATGTACTAATCTCTTTAAAAATTAAAAAAAAAGCTATAGGTGACGCGTTAGTGAAGCGCACGTTAGTATTAACATCGGCCATTGTCTTCAGGCCCACATGGGAAAACTTTGCTTTCTAAACACTAGAACTTTATTTTCTTCTTTTTTTAAAAAAAAAATACTGACAACGGAACTGACGATGATTTCTAAAGTGATGGAGCTGTAACCTTAAGAAATATAGCTCGATTATGGTTTGTTAAGGATGGCATATTATGCTAAGTTCTTAAGCGTGGATATTAACTCAATATGCACGTATATAGTGAAACGTTATAATGATAATAATAATTGCAAAAGAAATTTTAATATGCCATAAAGGTATGCCAGCTTTATTGAGGTATTATTTACCTGTGTATCTAGATGTTCGAACCTTTTAAAGGTGAAAGATGGAAAGTGTACAAAGGTTCAGAACTGGATAAAGCAAAAGGTCAGGAATCAGTGCCAAAACTTTAGATTGAGACGAATACGTTAGGTGCTAGAAGAAAAATCAGTTGCTTGGTCTAAGGAGCTTTTTGACATCTATTAAAAGGGTACTTTAAAAAAAGACATGCTTAAGTTACTGTTTCATAGACGCACGTGGTACGTTTGCTCGGAGGCTTTCCAATTTACGCTGTAATTATTATTTTCCAGATCGACCGCCTACGTCACCAAAGGTATATTATCCAAATTTGTTGTGGTTCTTTTTTAAGTTACATTTCTTTTTAAAGTTGAGCCTTTTCTAAAAAAGGAAAGGGAAAAAAAGGGGGGTTCTTGTATGGAGCTCTTTTGTGCCAAGTGAATGTCTATTCCTTCACTTCCGAAAATGGAAATGGGAGGGGGTGATGTATGATGGCAAAGAAATATGGCGGGTACTAACTGCACAGGTGCACCACGATGGTATCCTCTGTAGTTTAAACTAAATTCAAAAAGAGTAATCAGCTTTCTGGTGGTCAAGTATAGCAGGGATGGCAATTTAAAAAAAAAGTTTATTTATCAAAAATAACAACAAAAAATCAGATTACCTAGTGATATAATAATATGAAAATATCTCGTAATTTTAAAAAAACAACAAAACAAGCTATAACTTCCTGGCCCTTGTCCATTATGTAAGTGAATCTTTATTTAAACGGGTATATTTGTGTATACTTAAAAATAAAATATAAAGCAATTTTAATTAATTTGAAGAGTTTAATAATCTAAAAATAAAATCTTTTGCTTCACAAAATATATAATGATAAACAATAACATTATATGAAACCTTTCTTTCTCTTCCACTGCAAATGATATCAGAAAGGCTGTCAGATAATTTTTCGCGTTAGATTATGGAGTTAGATAGGTAAGCAGCGCTCTCTTTAACCTTTATTTTAAGTGTTAAAAGCATCTTCGTTTTAAATGGAGATTTTTAAATGTAGTAAAAATATATATAGATATATACACTCAGTTTTCGAGCTTCGCACATCTAGAAAATCCTTAACGCAAAACAAGGATTGCCACGATACTTTATAGTCTTAAAGATTAACTTTATGGACATTATATTGTTCTTATGTGGAACTTGAATAATCAACATGAGTTATCAGTAATCATCTATAGGCTGACTCAGCAGCGCCTAAGTGGTAGATGCGTTGCTCACGTGTTTAAAAAGCCCACCTGATACGTACATTTCAATATGCCGCGCGCTTCATACGTATCACGACCTCACCTCACTGTTCTTAAATCAAATTTTAAACTCTCGAGGCCATAAACATTCTGGATCCCCAGTAGCATTTACCATTGAATAAAATTATACAAGATTTTTTTTTTAAGTTTCTCCCTCTTTTTTTCCTTGTTGGATAAACTGTTATGTGTCGACGGGTATTCCTGACCTTTATTAACTCAGTAAATACGCGGTTTTATTCACAGTTCTCGTTTACAAGAGATTTATAGGAATTTACCGACAAAGATCGACTTTACAGGGTGTTTGCAGCCATTTACTCGCAATGTTGGACCCTACAATATGTTTACAAGCAGTTACAGGCAAAGATGGGATTCTGATTTAATTTACCAGTATTTAGTGACAAAAAGTAGGTTTAAAGGATGTTTACAAGATATTTAATGACAAAGATGTACTTTACACAATATTTACAGGCATTTATTTGAAAAGATGGATGCAACATGATGTTTATTAACATTTAGGAGAAAAGATGGATTTTAGATAATATTTACTGTCATTTACTGAGAGAGATGGACCCTACAGTGTGTTTGCAGTCATTTACTCGCAATGATGGACCCTACAGAATGTTTTTACAGCATTTACTGAAAGAGATGCATTTTAGATGATATGTATTTCCGTTTATTGACAATAAGGGGCATTACATGATATTTACTGTCATTTACTGACAAAGATGAACTTTACAATATTTTTACAGGCATTTACTAGAAAAGACGGAATTTACTGGCAAAGATAGGGTTTGTAGAATGTTTCCAAGCAGCCACTGACAAAGAAGAAGTTTACATAATATTTACAGACATTTACTGACAAAGATTAACTATACGGGATTTTTAAAGACAAATATAGACTTTACAAGGCGTTTACAGTCATTAACTAAAAAAAAATGGAATTATACGTGATCTCTGAACGCATTTACTGACAAAATATTTTTAAAATGATATTTACTGGAATTTACTGAGAGACATGGACTTTACAGAACGTTTGCAGGCATTCACACATTGATGGACGTACAAGATGTTTCCTGAGTTACTGACAGAGATGAACTTTGCATAATGTTTACAGACATTTACTGAGAAAGGTAAATACTACAGAATGTTTGTGGACATTTAATAACAAATGTCGACATTACAGGACGTTAACTGTCATTTTCTGGCAAAGATTGACTTTACAAGATCTTTACAGACATTTACTTGCAAAGACGGATTTTAGATTATATTTACTGGCATTTACTTACAAGGTTTGTTTGACTTTACAGTATGTTTACTGGCATTTACTTACAAGGTTTGTTTGACTTTACAGTATGTTTACTGGCATTTACTTACAAGGTTTGTTTGACTTTACAGTATGTTTACTGGCATTTACTTACAAGGTTTGTTTGACTTTACAGTATGTTTACTGGCATTTACTTACAAGGTTTGTTTTACTTTACAGTATGTTTACTGGCATTTACTTACAAGGTTTGTTTGACTTTACAGTATGTTTACTGGCATTTACTTACAAGGTTTGTTTGACTTTACAGTATGTTTATTGACACATTTCGGGTGTATTTAATCGTGATAGCAAATGGTTTCCCGTTATTTTAACTTTTTTTTATTTACTCAAGTAATCATTCCAATTCCAGAATCAATTATCTTTTATTACAAAATTAACGAATTTGTAAAGAAAAAAATATAGCGTAAAAATAGATGGCTCCAGAAAAACCAAGTTGAGCGGTATTATGGGACCCGGCTCGGCCGGGCGCCCTCTTTATGCCCGGTGACGTCTCATGGCCACTAATAATCAATTAACAGACAAGTGGAAAAAATGGTAATACAGATATCTCCTGTCCGTCCCATGCAGGCACCGAATAAACCGGTCTACGGTTCGTCTGTGCTACCGATGACACTTTCTTTCAGCCAGTGTGTTACCGCATAATAATAATAATAAATAAAATAATAATAATAATAATAATAATAATAATATCAGTTGTGCTGTCGTTGTTTTTTTTCAAATTATTTATCGGTCAGCGCGTCATTCCGAGTGAAGTCCTTAATGCGAGCGACAAACGATGGCGGATGATACGGCTGTAAACTGCCGTCTCTGTCGGAAAAGTAGGCCCACGTAAACGGACGGAAAAACCGCTTGTGTGCATTTGTGTGTGTGTGTTGTGCGCGTGTGTGTGGGTGTGTGTGTGTGACCGATTCCGATCGGCAGCCTTGACTCAATTAGCGTCAGTCATTTGATTTGCCGTCGCTGGGCTCCGAGTAAGATGTTGCTCATCGCGGTCCGCACTGCATCCTCCAGGCCACCCCTGCGTCACGTGACCTCCTCCCTGCGCCATTCTCGCAATCTTAGCGGAAAAATACTACCCAACTATTTCTGCTTCGCCATACGTTGCATCGCCCTGCTAATCGCTTATATTCAGCTGATAAGCTCCCAATTTTTTGTTATTATTATTATTAATTATTATTATTATTATTATTATTATTATTATTATTATTATTTATTATTATTATTAGTATTAGTTTTCTTCTCTTTTGCGCCAAAGAACCGGGTAAACAGCCCAGAATGACTGAACGCTCGCAGACAGGTTTTGTGTGTGTATATATAATTTTTCGTCAGTTCCATGGGTACTGCGCATGACTGTTTTCCTAGCTCCGTTTTCCGTTCTTCGTTTAACGAAACATTCACCCTTTAAAAAAATATTAAATTACAAACAACGATAACAAGAAAAGGAAACTGAGAATTTTCCTTCGAACAAAAAAATGTATCATCCGCGAGTGGACGCATCTTCGCCGTAAGCGGACGATACCAACCCCTTCCCAGTTGCATTTATTGTTAATTAATTATATTGTTTTTTTTTTAAATTTAAATAATAAAAAAGCAAGCAATTGAAATGAATTAAATTAGCCACACGGCGAAGGTAGCACGCTGTGACGGTAGACGAAATATATCTTTTGTTCAAAAGAAACTCCATTTTAACGTTGGATGGCAGATCTGGAAGATTTTGGCGATGTTAGTTATAGAAACAAGAAGGCTACTTCCGGTCCTCCCCCCCACAGCTCATCATCAGAACTGAACTACCTCATCAACCAAGGATTCCGAGGCGATTCCTTGTTTCTCCATCATCAGGAGTAACCCTGACAACGAGTGATCTTGTTGTGAAAACACAGGTGTTCATTTGATTTACTCTTGGTATTTCTGCACAAGCCACTCTCTAATCTGGCGGTTTACATACGTACATACATGCATACTATTACTACTAAATAAATGATTAATTATTATTATTATTATTATTATATTATTATTATTATTATTATTATTATTATTATTATTTATTATTAGTATTATTTATTACAACACCACCACCAACACAACAACAACAACAACAACAACAACAACAACAAAATAATAATAATAAGATAATAATAATAATAATAATAATAATAATTAAATAATAATAATAATAATAATAATAATAATAATAATAATAATAATAATAATAATAATAATAATAATAATAATAATATACGGTAAAATAAAATTGCAGAAACACCTGTGTATATCAAAAGTAAGGTAATAGGAAGTACAAAAAGAAATTAACCTAAATATGAAAAAAGCTTGTGTTTTAAGGTGACATAAGTTAAGTATTACACCCATAGAGTCCTTGTGAATCACTTATTTCATCTAGCTTTATCAGTTAGCACATAAATAGATGAAAAGTAAACCTTGTGGTTGTTCTATTTTCTATTGCAGGTATTTTATGCTGAGATTATCTGTGCACTCTCAGTGTTGCACGGTGGAAAACCCAGGTTCTCTGTCTGAGAGAAACACTGCTCAGTTTTGCAGGCTCTAGATTTCGTTCGTAATAAATCGAGTTTTTACCAAAACATTAAAAAAATTTAAATAAATTAAGATGATGCAGACGGTCAATTTTAAAAGTATGAGATTTAAAAAGAGAAAGGGAGATTTGTCTGGTTCTCTCCGGGTCTTTCAGAGTTTCACTATGTTCCTGCGTATCTGTCTTCAAGTCTGCCTTTATACGTCTACCTGGGTCAGCCACGAAAAGCAGCTCTTCTAGAACGGTTAAAGGAGAGAGCTCTAAAGTGGTCACATCTCTAAAATAAATACACAAAGCTCCACTAGGTTACCAGTGACGCACAGTCTTCATCACAGAGAGGTACGGTGCGCTAGACATCGGTGTCGTAACGACACTTCTGACGTTCTAAACAGCGGGTTGGTGACAGGCAGCTAAACAAGAGAAACGTATGTTGGGGGCGAATGATTTCAGTCTTTTAAAAACTATTATTGTTACTGTTATCCTTGTTGCTGATAGTCGCAGTAAAAGACAGGAGAGAACTAACAGAAATGGCCGACAACATCTGCTCCTCAAACCGACCAATCTGCCGTCTCCAGATGACAGCCGACCATAGCCACCACCCACCCACCACCCCCCCCCCCCTCCGTTCGTTTCACAGTCTCCGTGAAACCGCCGGCTGAGGATGCTGAGCACCGGAAAGTCGTCTCGCTAAAAATTCTCTGATGAGGACGTGCCCGAACACTACTCCGTTCCCAAACAACAACAACAACAACAACAAAACGATCAGCCTCGGTCTCAGCAAATAATAGAGAGGAGAGGAGGAGGAGACAACTTTTCATACCTGCCTAGACGTTGCTATTCGAGAAATCCTTCCGCCGCTTGTCTAAAAGAAGTCTAAATCAAAAGGAAACAACTGCGATGTAAATACCTTTGAGGTTATAAACAAATTAAAAACAGACAACGACAGGAAAAACAAAAATTTAATGCAATTGAACAATCAAAAGACAATCAGAGAGATTTCCATATTGAACGAAAGTTCCTTCTCAGAATTCCTTTTTTCAGGGCAGTTACTGTGGTTGTATTTTTGCAAAATCAGGAACAATACCATCACAGACTACATTTGAATTTATTCGCTATTTCTTTTAATGTTCGTTTCCGCATTAGAATGTTCAGTGAAATGTTCCCGTGGTTCAGAACATTAAGAAATGTGCTATTTCTTATTAAAAAGCCACGTTTTAAAAGTTTATCATTTTAAATAAATGTTATCTTTTAGAAAGTCCTTTTGTTAATTTACGCTTGAGAGATTTTTTCATTTTATGTTATGGCTTTATTTATTTATTTAATTAGAGAGAGAGAGAGAGGAGAGAGAGAGAGAGAGAGAGAGAGAGAGAGAGAGAGAGAGAGAGAGAGAGAGAGAGAGAAGGGTTTTGAGAGAGAGACAGAGAATAGATGTTTTGAGAGAGAGAGAGAGAGAGAGAGCGAGAGAGCGAGAGAGAGACAGAGCCCTGGGTTTTTTTTCGAGAGAGACAGAGAATAGATGGTTTGCGAGAGAGAGAGAGAGAGCGCGAGCTATGTTTCCGTCGAACGAAGTAAATAGAACCGATATACATTTGGATAATCTTTTTAAAAAAAACTAGACAAATATTATTTAATAAAAGAAGCTGTTTTACAATTATAGAAGTTATATTGTATTAAAAAAAACTTATAAAGGGAATTAAAAACGTGTTTACTACTTTTAGAAATAAATTAACCAATGTATTCTTTTGTTGTTTTCAGTATAGGATTTATAATCAAACATACGCAATGTAATTGAAAACTGATGGTTTTATGTCATGTATCTCAAGGAGACAACAGAGATACCGTTTATATGAATAATATTAGTAAGAATTTAAAAATTATTATTCTGGTTTTCTCGGGTTTGTCTCAAGAATATTAAAAATAAAAAATATGTGAGGGAAAAAATCGGCGCCTTTTCTTTCTTTCGTATAAAGAAATGAAAATGAGTTGTAACCGTATTTCGATATAATATAATAATAATAATAATAATAATAATAATAATAATACTAATAATAATAATAATAAAATAATATAATAATAATAATAATACTATAATAATAATAATAATATAATAAATAATAATAATAATAATAATAATAATAATAATAATAATAATAAGAGGTTGGATTACCTACTGAAAGAACTAAAGTAGTATATTTATATGGCATTACATAATAGTAAATATTATGTAAAAAATATTACACACGGAATGACGTTCCATTGTTTATGTCATTCGTTAAAGATAAATCAGAGATTAAAACTATCTCATTAAAATTCATGTAATTTCTCAAAGATTAAGCACATAATTTTTAAACATCTGCAACTCTCAACAATAATTTTAAAAATGACACGACACTAGTTTTGCTTAACTTGTGTTTTCTGTTTTTTTTTTTTAGAAATTATTATTCGTGAACAGCAATAAACAGAGCGACGATGCCACCAGTTTCAGCCCACCTTCGGTCCCTACTATTCACCAAATGTAATGTTCGTTCATTTTACCCCATTTTTCTCTTTGATACATCCCCACCACCCCCACCCCCCCCCCCACACACACCGCCTCCTTAAGACTTCATCGCCAGCGGCCGGTTTCTTTTGAACTCGCTGTGCACAGCCGTCTGAAACGGAGACGGTATCTCGTTCGTCGGTCGCCAAAGTGTTCACCTATTCCATTCACTGAGCTGCTGAGGAAACAGAAAGAAACTTTTTCCTAAATGTGCACCCACCAGCCCTGCGTAAGAACGATGTTTCTCTTTATAACTTTCTTATAGAGTTATAGAACTTTGATTGTAGGACATCTTATAGATCCACATAAACGTTAATAACATTTATACATCTCCTTGAAATACAATATTGAAACTGCTAATGAAACGCACAGCAGCTACTCTTATATACAAGGTTTGCATATGTAACTTATTTATGGATGAATGAAATCAAATTTCACCTCCGAGAATATTGATTTCAAATGAGAGAAAACAAGGTTCATATCTAACTATCTCTTAGTATTTTTTTTATCGTTTTGCTTCTTCTTTATTTTTTTCCGAACAATGTCCCGAATTCTTCGTTATCCAACCCCCCGCCGATAACTTTGGGATTCTGGTCTTGATTACCTTCCAGGCGGTGATAGTTTTCTCGTGCCGTCCGTATCCTCTGGCGATTTTTAAAACACATCTCCGCCTATTTAACGATAAATAGCGCGTGATATCTCCCTGACTTATATACATTTCTCGAACTCTATCGGCCAAACTCCACACCACAGCTTTATATATAATTCCTTTCAGCCAGCAAAAAAAGGGAAAGAAAAACTAGACAAGTTAGCTGAACTGAAACAAATGAACATTTAAAATATATATAATAACTAGCAAATTATTTCTTTCCTTATTTGTTTACTGTTGTTGTTTATAAATTGTGAGTTTATTCACTTATCTACACGTAAACGAGTTTCATATTAATAAGTAAAACTTTTACTTCACATACTTTCTGCAAGGGGGAGCAATTTTCTGTTGTTGTTGTTTTTGTTTTTTAAAAAAAAAACTACAAAATAATTTAATAACCGTCGGGAAAACTAGTTATTTTTTAAAAGAAAAAAAAAAATTATTATTTATTTATTTAATATTGTTTCTTCTGCTGTATCTCCCCACCTTCTTCTTCAAGACCTCCCACACACACACACACACACACACACACACGAACGTATACAGGCACCCAAAATAATGCATACACTTTTCTATGGCCTGGTAAAACAAAGAGTGTATACATCGTTTGGGGTCACCCTGTATACGTACGGAAAAAAACCCGGAGCGAGACAGAGTTCTATTATTATTCCCTTTTTCTTTCAGATTCTTGGCCTTTGGTGAGAGGGTTACTTATTTTTGTAATCCCCGCATTAACCCGCGATCTTGAACTTCATTGATAACAAACAACCGCACGGCTAAATTTTTTTTTTAAAAATCATTTTTTTTTTTAAAAAAAAAAAAAGAGAGAGAGAGATTTGACAGGAAACTTCGTCCAGTGTCACGACTCTGGGTTAAGTGGCCTGCGAGCCGGCGATGCTAATTTTATTGACTTTCTAGAGGTGAAAAAAACAACAACAACAACAACAAAAGAAAAACTACAACAGCGACTCTTCTGGCTTAAACCGGAAATACAGAGCACTGAAAAACAATCTTGTTGCATAGGGGAACTACCAAGAGTGCGTGAATTTGAGCTATAAATAGTTTCTTATGTTGACAGACAGCGGGCAGCCTCGAGGGAGATGTAATCTACTTTGTTACAGTTAAACAGTAATATTATTTATAATAAATATTAACGATGACAACAAAAGTAAGTTGGTAGCCATAAATGTGAACACCCCAATAAAAAAAAATGTACTGAGCACAAAGGAGAACGGTTCGATCAAAAATGTTTTGTGTACATGGATTTTTTTACAGTCATATGCTAATTTACATGTAACTATAGATATTAATAAATTGATTTATGTAAGAAATATTGAATATTATATTGAGTTGGCGATTATTATCGCCACCAGAGTTAACATCTATGGGTGAGAGTATGCACTAAGTTGTACAGTAGTTGAATATCAAACAAGTATTGTTTTAGGAATCGTTTCTGAAAACCTTTATATAGTTAAAAATAGTCTCTCTATTTCAGTGAGAGAGAGAGAGAGAGAGAGAGAGAGATGACGGTCAGGAGAGATGGAGGGAGGAGAGAGAGAGACAGAGAGGGACGTACACACACACACGTACGATGATGTAGGCATTAATACGTATTTTGTATATCTAAATACCAGTAAGAAAGTAAATTTGGGTCTAAGTTCTGACGTCATTTTCGTAATTATGACCGTAATTCTGTTAAAACCTGGACAAAAAATGACGAGAAGAGGTTTTGAGTTCAGAATAGATTTCATTGTTCCTTTTTAATCCATTAAAATTCTTTTAAAGGTGTTTGCAGTTCCGAAAGGGAAAGAAGTAGAAGAAAAATAAAAGCTACTAGAGCTCGGTAGGGCGGGAGACTGGTGGGTGTTTACGTAATGATAACCAGACATCTGTAACTCCGACAGCCAGCTCAGCATTAAGGTGCAATCGAGTCGCTCACACGAACACTTTATTTAGGTTGTTGTGTGTTGCGTGCACTTTGAAAGGTTTTAGGAAAGAAATCATTTCAAGTCTAAAATATAAATAGGTGTGGCGACGACTTAAGTTTACTTTCAGAACTTAAGTAAACTGCTTGTTTGATATAGGTGACTGCATTATCTATCGGTTTCTAATTGTTTTCTGTTTACGACGGTTCTCCACCCCCTGGTAGGAGCTCGGCGGAGGGGTGAGTGGGTGGGAATCCATATCTTAAGCAGCCATCCGCTAAATTCGGTAAGAATCAGGCCGGCGGACCTCAGTGAAAACGTGCAGGCCGACTCTCAACTTCCTTGTTATCGTCCGACAAATGCAATTGTATTGACTTGTACAGTAAGTATCATGCGAGTTAATTTGTAATAATAAAGAACTCGGGAACAAATTATATATATATTCAAGCAAAAAGTGGAGAAAAATAAGTAAATTTTTGTCCACTACTTTATAATCATTTTAACTTTTAAAAAATTTATTGTTAGATAATATAATAATAATAATAATAATAATAATAATAAATAATAATAATAATAATAATAATAATAATAATAATAATAATATAATAATAATAATAATAATAATAATAATAAGATAATAATAATAATAATAATAATAATAATATATAATGTGTATTTTATTAAAAACTCTCTCTGTTTGAAATAAAAGCTTTAAAAGTACGCTAAATTGAAAAGGTTATTGCACCATTACTGATAGATTCTTTTCTCCTCTCAGAATTTTTATTTATTATATTCTTTTATTCTGCATAGTTTATTAATTGTTTATATAGTATAAACCGGCTTGAAGACCAAATTGATAGACTTTGGGGGTTAGAAGCTGGTTTCACTTCTTGTAACAACTAAAATGGATCTTATATAGGCAGCTGTTCTAGCGGAAACACATTAATGGAGCAAGGCGACACCTACACTACTCGCCAAAAAAAATCACCATTATTAAATTCACAAATACGAACTCTGCTCGACAAACAGCTACGAGTTACCTGATAAGTGTTCGGAATGAATTTCTTCTATCAGTTGAGGGTTTCTATACAGATGAAAAAACTTCATTTCCTAAGAACAGCCAATGTCACGGCGGGTTATATATAGTGTTGGATTCGTCTAAAAATGAATACAAACTCTCTCCTTTGTTAGTGAATGCGTTGTTATTGTTTTTTTCGCTGGAAAATAATCTGAAGTAGCTAGCCTAAAGTTTTCTCACTCCGTCAGATTCCTTGACAGTAATGGCTCGCATGCAAGTAGTCTAGCATTTCAAAATAATTACAACTTGTACAATATAATCAAGCAAAAAGCATACTAACAAACTTTCATAAAGGCACACTTTATGAGTTGGTACATTTAATTAAAACAAGATGGATTATTATCTACAGATTTATTTCATGGAACACACACATGTATAGACACTGTTTGCATGTGTCCTTAATGCCACAAGCCTGTGGAATATTTATTACTCTATTCTTTTTTTCTATGTTTTTGTTATCTGGTAACATAAAAAAAATATCAAAAGATCAACTTTACGTTCTATTTATCGGGCATCTACTAACTTTTGTGTTCAGTACCACGTACAGGTGGCTCTTTGATCTTTGATTCCTTAGGTCAGTATTGACCTTTTTTTTATCAGAACTTGTATTAAACGATAGAAGGCCAACTGGCTTTTATCAACTATTTGAAACATATCGAAGGATAGTAATAGTAATATTTAAATTAATCTTTCTCTCTATCTCAAAATCAAAGCGAATTAAATTGAGTCGCCGAAAACTGCCTTTTATACTAATTTATTCTTTTATTTTTATTCGATGATATATAGTATACATATACTAATAGTGCTTCATCCCAATTTTTACAAGAAAAAAGTGAAAGATATAATTAACGTTCTTATTGTTTAATCTATCAAAATGAATTATAACCAATGAAAAAGCATTAAGAACACGGGAGTTGTCTGTGAGACGCTGCCTGTTCGAAACGTCACAGAATAACGGCGTGAGGTCACGTGGCTCGAGTTCTCGTGTAACATCACTGCGAGACCGCGAAAGAAAGGAAGCGGAAATTAGTATTCGAATCACGCATTCATTTAGAATTACAGTTTCAGATTTTCTTAGCGGAGAATTATAGTAAAAGCCCAGAGTGCAGCGCAAAAGATAAGGGATGTCACAAGCTACGTAGTTATTACCTCCCCTGTTATTTTTGTTGCGCAGCATTAACAACAACAAAAAAATATTCAGTCCGCATAATAGTTCTGAATGAATGCTATCAGAAAAATCAATTTTAAAAATTGTACAGAGAGAGAGAGAGAGAGAGAGAGAGATTCAGAGAGTGAGAGATAGAGAAGAGATGGTTTGAGAGATAGATAAACAAGGGATGGTTGAGAGAGAGAGAGAGAGAGAATGTAATGCACGTGGTTAATGTATGTAGGCGGTCTTCTCGTGTCTAGATAGTTGGCAGTGGAATTCAAAGCGGTATTAAATACAATGACTGAATGGAATGAAACCACGCAGTCAATCAGAAGAATACATAAAACCCTGACCTTTACCTTGTATTAGCAGACAGCGACTCTCGCTTTCTCGTTGTGTCGTACACTATAAAAGTATCTTCCCTGGTTTAAAAACTAAAAAGTACTTTAATGGTCATTTTTAATTCAGTATATGGCATGACTCACTAATTTAAATAATTTTATTCCTATTTTAATTGACGTTATCATGTCCAATTGCTCGCTTTGTTTACATACTCTCTTAGATAAGATTATCAATTTCGTAACATCATTAAAATTGTTCGGGATAAGAAATGGTGGTATGCAGCAATAGACAGCTGAATTGTTGCTGTTGTGTATATTTTTTTTTTTTTTTTTTTTTTTACAGGAGTATTATAAATGATTGGATGTGATACCCATCCATGTTTAAATTACTTGGACAATATTAGGATGGATGTAGAAATTATTTTTTGTGATGTGTATTTTAACTCTCTAAACTTATGACATCTGAACTAACACGGTTATTTTAAACGTAGATTCATCATTCTTGCTGTGTCAGCTTTAATGGGAATATCATTGATCTCAACTTTAACAGAGATGACATGGCTATACTGTCAATTTTAACAAATATGTCATGGTTATACTTTTATTTGTAACAGAGATATGATTATGCTGTCAATTTTAACGGAGGTTTTATGGTTAGAATGTGAATTTTAACAATGCTGCCTCTGTTATACTGAATTTTAGCAGGAATCTAATGGTTACTCAGACAGTTTTATCAGAAAACAAATTAAGACTCATCCTTAGCGTGGTTATTAACTGTAAACTATGGGATGTAATTCAGAGGCTAGGATTTGTATGCACCAGTGTTACAGTGTCAGCTCTCTGTCAGTTTTAATGCAGATGTCGACGATACACTGTCAACTCTGCTTGTGTGAAGGTACACTAGTAAAAATATCAATTTCGCTTCAGCAGACATTTATTTTGCCAAAGATTCAGCCTCAGCACACGCTAACTACTGTCTAATAGCACTTGGTGTATCTCTTTCGGAAATCGCAAACAGATCTAATGTGAAGCCTATTCTGAGGGCGATCTTAGATAATTTCCCGAAACGTCAATAAACAGTTTTACTTCAGCTAATGAGAAGACATTAAATGTAAAAAAAATTCCTTCAGAATCAGTGGTAAAATATTAATAATAATAATAATCGCTCGACAATCTTTGTGTGGTGGGTTCGATCCCCGGTTGGTCGGAGGTATGTGCTGCTGCTGATGAGAGCCAAAATCTCGGAAAATCTGTATAGCCCTCCTCTGGTCGCTGACATTTACCTTGACTCTTAACCCGGTATATTATTATTATTATTATTATTTAGTATTATTATTATTTTATTATTATTATTATTATTATTATTAATTGTTGTTGTTGTTGTTGTTGTTGTTTGTTATTATATTATTATTATTATTATTATATTATTATTATTATTATTATTATTATTATTATTATTATTATTGGTGGTAGTAGTAGTAGTAGTAGTAGTAAGTAGTAGTAGTAGATTGTAAGTAGTTGACAAGTTTACATGCTGGGCAGTTTTTTCTAATGATTAATTATTAGATTGTTTACTCATCATCCATTAATCTCCGTCTGGTTTGATTTTAGAGCGAAAATGTGGCATGAAATCATCTTCTCGAGTGAATCAGATTAGATAAACGCTTCTCCTCTACTGAAAACAACAACAACAACAGATAGATAATTGCTTTCTCTTTTTTTGTGTGTGTGGTGTTTATTTTAAATTACTTAACTCCTTGCTGCCATGGGAACATAAATCGATACCCGCTTGCAGCTGTTATCAGCCAGATATACACGTTGGAATTTTGCACGAACGTATAATACAATCTGACCAATTAAGTGGCGGCTAGCATCTGGCGACGAACGGGGCTTGTTGTATTTCTAGTTAAGCTAAGGGCCAAGACGTCCTCCGTTTACTACCCACGAGCGCCATCTTTACGCGGTGAGCTACGTGACGTTTACACGCCATCTTTGTGTCATGTAGACTCCACGTAAAGATGGTATTTCGGTTGTTTATGACGGTCGTTGAAGATGGAGCGAAGATGAGTTTACGTCCGGCCTTATCTTTAATTTACGGTCTTGCAGAAATCTATCAGACGGACAAAAAGGCAAAAAAAAAGCCATTGTAGTCGACTGTTCGACGACGCCTTCCTTCAAGATGTGTCGGGGTTTTAGTTCGCGATTAAACGGTTACATCAGAAGGGTATTTTCCAAAATTTTTCCGTACGGCGAAAATGTCCTGGTCTCCGCGTTTGGTTCTGCTGTACTCGTTACTAATTTGAGTCCAAGACAGTAGTTTGTAATTTACATAGAGAGGGAGATGCTATCAGACCTCGGCGGGGCTTCAGAAGCGGGTCTGGTGATCATCTCTCTATATATAAGCCGTTTTGTCGCTCGTATTCTAACAGGTTTCATTGCTGACCCCTGGTTGGAGCAGGTAAAGCTGGAGGTTGGGGAGAGTTGGTGGCCCGGTCGCGAAAGAACCTCCTCCCTCTCTCGGAGTCGGAGCAGCTGGGTGTCGACAGGACGACGCGTCCACGTACACACACCCCTGACTGGCGATAATGGAAGTCCTCGCCTCACACGAGCTGGCACACCCGTCCTGTAATGGGCCAGCTCCTCCCAGTGGGATGTGACGCATACACGCCCACCCCGTTACCACCCCCCCCCTTGCCCTGACTGGACATCCCGTTTGGTCTGACAGTTGCCACCACCTGGGGGCACACCCCTCCTCTTCCCCTCCCACCCGCGCGCGCACAGACGGTCTTCTCTAAATTATGAGAAAGTTGTCCGTCTCACCGTAAACACCGTGAAATTCTTCTCATCGGATTCTGTCGTCTTTCAAGAAACTACACATGCTGCCCAGAAGTTCGCTTTACTTCGCTATAACAAAACACGCAATCGGCTTTAGTCCTACGCCTCTGTTTTACTAAGATTTTGTGGCGGAATCGTCCTTCTTCTTTATTGATTGATCAAGTTTACACTTAATCCGATTAAATAACAAATCCCTTTATTTCTTTAATTTCGCCTAAATTTTAATATATTTCATGTCCACGCGTAAAGACGAACGTTTATTAAATTAGTTTGGTTTAGCCAGAGGCAGGAGGCTCCAAAGGGAGGGAGACAGACACGATTTCAAATAAATCTATATTAGCGCTATTAACTAAATTTGCTCGAACCTCATTCGATTTTTTAAAAAATCAAAATCGATACAAAACGAGCACCGAGATGGTTGGCTTCTTTTTCTCTCCTTGTAGACATTTCTCTCGTCATTTATTACTTCATTTTTTGTCTCCATCTGATTTTTAAATAGGATTCGCATCTTTTAAAATGCAAACATAATTTTTTTTAAAAAAATATTATTATATTTTAAATTTTCCTTCCGGCTGGTGGGTTAACCTAAGCAAGGTTCTGGTCTGTTGAGTGAGGGTTTGAAAATTGATCTGACCTGATGACGATATCCTGTCAGTCGTCTTTACGATAATCACAGTCCGCCAAAACACGCATTTACTCCGATGAAACATCACAGGAAGAAGTTATTTCCCCTTAGGCCATGGCTTTCCATATTTCTTATTCTCAAGACACCGGGGCACTTGAGACAGAAAAACGAACACAGAAGACAAACCATCGTCAATAGTAGAAGCAGCAGCAGGCCTCATGTCTGTGCAAACGAAACGCAAAATTTGATTCCCATTAACTCCCAAGCGATGCCATTACGTGCATATTTTTTTAAATATTATCTGCAATAGCTGCTGCGAAGGTGATGGGTTTTTAAGATATCCTAAATCTTGTGATGTAAATGGGCTCTTATAAGAAATCGCCTGCATAGAATCTACTGATGGCAAATGTTTCCAACAAAGGAGGAACCGACGCACCGAACATGCAACTTTAACCGAAATTTGAGGCGCGATCGCGTGTCAGGTGCCATTTTACGTGAAGGAATTGCATCAAGCCGCTCGAATTAGTCACCGTTACGAGCACGAAGTGATGCCGTCAACACCGATCTGCAAGGAGCACGCAACTTCCGTTCTCCTGTCCACTGGATTTTCTTGAAGAAATAGTAATTTTAAAATCAACCCCCCCAAAAAAAAACCCCGTTAAATCGTACTGACTGCTACGAAGAAGATCGCCGACTTTGACGTCAATCTGCTCGATGACGTCACTGAGACAAAGAGTACCGTCGGATTTACCGTATCCGCGGTCTGGATATTTAACGAGAACGTGTCTACGCTCAGTTACGACTGCAGGTGGATTCGGTTGTAATGGAAGCTCCATCCCGCTGTTGTCCTCGTGGCTTTTGAAATCCTGACGATAGTTGGTAACTTGCCTTTTCTTAAAGATGGGACCGCGATTTATATTCAGATGAATCTGGATAAGACTAGAATATATATATCGAAGGTGTTACCTAGTTTCGTCGGTTATGAAAATACGATATACACTTTACTATTTACTTATTAACTGGATGGGAGTCGCAACAATCTACTGGAAAACCTATTCTGCCCCACCAGCCACGGGTTTCTTTATCGTGTCCCGTTGTCTGGTCCCTCAATGCCGTAGTTCCTTTCCCCCGGGTTATTTTTTCGTCGTCCCCGCGATAGTCCCCACCGGTTCGGCTAACTGTCGTCGAGGCGCCCTGAACGTGGCGAACCGTAGAAAAGGGGGTTAAATCGTGACGTATTTCATTTTTCTTTCCTCTCTCACGGGGCTCCCAGCTACGCGAGTATTCTTCGCTTCAGCGCCCCCGTCTCCGGATAGAGGCGCCAGTAACCCGGGGGGAGGGGAGAGAATGCGTTGAACGGATGACCAACTTCGGGCAGTCAAATCAAACGTTACAACCGATCAACCGGGGCCAACAGGTGCGAGCGAAAGGTGTTCTCAGGTGACGTGGGCCGTCCGAAGTTTGGCTGATACCGAGTGAGCTTTTTTTTTTTTTTTTGCCTTCTCAAAGCCCAAGACGCGAGTGTACGGAGGTGGGTAGGACCCGGGCGGCGGATGAAACAATAAAACAGCTGTCTTTTTTTTTTTAAAAAAAAAATTTTATTTCGAACGTAAAATTCTGTTTCTTAAACCGAGAGATCCCCGTTTTGATTTGCACCGCCTTTTCATGTACTAGAACCGTGACTGAGGAATTAACCTTTATATATTCCAAAAGGATTTCTCGGTGAAAAGATGCTTTGTTTGCCTCAGGTTTCAGTGTAAACTTACTGTAACACGTTTTGTCATTAATATATTTCTAGCAGCCATATATATATATCCTTTCATCTTTAATACAGACGCAAGAAGTCACATCGGCATTTTTACATGAAATTTACCACAGTCCATAGTTCCCGCCACGCAAAAGCTCGTCTTTGTGATCAGTATGGACGTCATTAAAGATGACGTAGTTAAGACAGAGTAAAGTCCATCTTTTCACAACGTTTATTGGTGTTTACTGATAAAAGTGAACACTAGATGGTGTTAAGAGGCACATGAGATGCGTGTCTTTATCCAGTTATCAAAATGGTGTTCTTTGTCTAATATGCCAAGTATTCTAATATTGCTTGTCTGGCGTATAGAAAACTTATTTCTGTGACGGCATTGCATTAAATATTCAGTTTTAATAAGCTGTAATTGATTGGGGGTATCTTTTATTTTCAAGGTTTGAATGACAGCGATACCACGTGTTCGCAGTAATAGGACATAACGGAAAGTTACCTGCATGACAGACCTTTATTAGTTCGAATCTCTCTCTCTCTCTCTCTCTCTCCCTCTCTCTCTCTCTCTCTCTCTCTCTCTCTCTCTCTCTCTCTCTCTCTTCATCTTCTCTCTGTCTCTCATCTCTCTCTCTCTCTCTCTCTCTGTCTCTTCATCTCTCTCTCTCTCTCCTCCCTACTGACGTCATCTCTCTACTGACGTCATATCTCTCTCCCTACTGACGTCATATCTCTCTCTCTCTAAAAAACAACAAAAAGGTAATTTAAACCAAAATCTGTAATAAGTACTGGAACTTTCTGCTTATTCGTCTCAGAGAGCAATGTTCACGAACAGAGCTTAACAATCCCTTGTACTCGATGTAATTAAGCATTCCTCTGGTCTGTTTTAAAAAATCCCGTTAACTTTCTAAGATATTTTTGAAAGATTGCATTGTCGGCTTTCGTGTCTACACGGTGTGGGTCTTAAAATAAAGAAGCACTAGCACTGATATCTAATTAAAGAAGGTAATTCTTTGATAATTTAATAATGCAGGTATTTTTGGCAGTACACTAGTGAGCTGAAAGGGAAACACTAATGAAAACAAATGCGATACCGAAATGAAACTATTTGTGTGTGTGTGTGTAGTATTAGTAGTAGTAGTAGTAGTAGTAGTAGTAGGTTTCTCAAAATGTTCTCGCTGCATCAGCCGTTGCTGTACCATTATAAGACAAGTAGTGGTTTTCTATTTTGATAATTTTCTGCAGCCTGCCTCCATGTTTCTGGAGCAAAGAGATACAGTCTCGGTTTAGTTGTCGCCCGGAGCCGGAAGCCCTGACGACGGTTATCAAAGTAAAACGTTCTCTCTCTCTCTTCTCTCCATCTCTCTCTCTCTCTCTCTCATCATCATCATCATCATCTATCTCTCTCTCTCTCTCTCTCTCTCTCCCTCCCTGACGCCGTCAAACACAAATCGCCGGTGTTTTAATCGGCTTATAGATGTTTTCTTATTTTAATCTGTGAAGACGATTTAGTTAATTGATTATCATGTGCTCTAGTATTTTATTTTCTGATAGTCGAAAAAAAATAGGAGAAAAAAAATGTGTTCCAAATTGAAATGAAAGCCGAATTTGAAAAAAAAAAATGACAGAAAAAATTGGTATTCATTTTTCTTACGCAGAAATGCGAATGAACACGAAAGCTGCTGGCAGCTACTGACGCAACCTCGGCTGGTGAATCAGGCACGGCCCTTGACAATGACGCGAGCGCAGCACCTAGGCCGGGCGTTCTAAAATAAATGCTTGGAGTTTTTTATTGCTTCCATTCGGGGTTAAAACAAAACATCTTTTCTGTTTTTTTTTTGTTTTTTTTACTGGTTGCAGGCGGTCTGAAGGCCCCGTCTGGCTTCCCCAGTAGTTTTTGTTAGAACTGGCGGGTCACGAGATCACCGGAAAGCGAGTTAGTGGCCAGCGGCTGAGAGGGGAAAATGGTCCACCTCCGTCCCCACATACACTCTCTTCTCCTTCTCTCCATCTCTTTCTCTTTTCCCCATCTCTCCATTCTTCGTCTTTCTCTCCGTCTCCTTCCATGCCTCCATCTTTACATTCTCCATCTCCATCTCTCCCTTTCTCTCTCCATCTCTTTCCATTTCTCCATTTCTCTCTCTACATCTCTGCTACTTCTTTCCATCTATTCATCTCCCTCTTCCTTTCTCTTTCTTTCACTCCATCTCTCTCCCTCCCTCTCTCCATCTCGCTGTCTCGTTTTGCATCTCTCCAACTCTATCTCTTCCTCTCCATCTCTTCATCCCCCCTCTCTCTCTCTCTCTTTTCCATCTCTCCATTTCTCCACTCTTCATCTCTATCTTTTTCTCTCTCTTTCCATCTCTTCATCTCTCTTTTTCTTTGCATCTCTCCATCTCACTTTCTCTTTTCCATCTCTCTATGTATTTATAATTCTCCCTCTCATGTGTAGTTGCTACTCGTTTTGAGCAGAAATAACTGAATTTTTGGTAATTTTGCTGCTTTAAAATTATATTCAAAGTGTTTTTTTTTTAACTAGTAGGAAATAAAAGAGAAGTTTTGACAACCTGGTTTCGTTTACCTTATGTAATCAAGGATCTTCTGGGTTGGAAAATAATTTGCTTAAACAGTATCTATTGGGTTTTGCATGTTAGCATATCAGCCTTTATTTTTGGCCCATTTTTATGAAGATGGTGTTTTAGGTTATTTATAATTTTCTCCCACCTATAGGTTTCTAACTTTTCATTTAAATGCTTTCAAGTCTGAAATTGGATCCGCCAATAGAAAACCAAATGCAATCTGATAGAAAATTTTTTTTGTTTTTCTGTATTGTTTTCAAACTTTGGGTAAATATGACAAAGGTTGCAATTCTCAAGTTTTCTGTAAAATTAGAAAAAAAAAATAATTAGAAGAGAAAATAGGATAAATTGTGAAAAATCACAATGGCAATGCATTTAAACAAGTGCTACATTTAAATTATACGTTAAAAAAATAACTAATTATTCAGCTTTGATGAAGGAAAACCGAGAGAGTGTTCTCTCACATCTCCCTCTTCCTTTCTCTTTCTTTCATTCCATCTCTCTCTCTCTCCCTACTGACGTCATCTATCTACTGACGTCATCTCCCTAAAGATTCCAACTTAACCAGCCTTCATGTTACTCTGCAGTCGGCAGGACATGTGCACTAATTAATCAATAAACAAAAGCTTAAAACAATGAAGCACCTTAAAGATCAAAGCGGCCTCCTATAAATTAGCTTTATAGACATCTGTTTATTGAGTTTCTTCAAGAATAGGGCTAACTAAAGTTGCTCTGGCATTGATCAAGCCGAGCAGACAGCGTTATTTGGGTCTCCATGATTCTGGTTTATTGTGTCTTTGGAAACGGTCGATTTATTTGTTACTAACAACCGGTGAACAAAACATGTTCGCCCTTCTTTTCTATTCACCGGATTTTATGGCACCGAAAGGACCCTCTCTTACATGTATAATGCGTGAACAGTCTTAACCCGTACCCTTTTATTCATACAGTAATTAAAATATATTGTTGTTCCTTTACGCTGCATTCCTGTATACCATCTTACGTTAAACTGCAATTCGTTACGGGAGATCTGAAATAAAGCTATTAATACATCAAATTTTAATACGGGGCCAACACAATTACTCTTGTCATCGTGGCGATCTTGCTGTGTTGAATGTAGTCTCACCTGTTGTGCGCTTCCCGTTAAAAAGGTCTCAGTCTCACCTGAACACGGAAACCGTTTCATTACATTATTAACACATTTCTGGCTACAGCTTACCTGAGAGATGTTTCCGTTACTTGTTCTACTTTAAGGTTTATTATGCAATATTTATGTAAATACTATGCACAAAGAAACATGATGCAAAACGTGGCTTTAAACTGTATCCTTCGTATGATTTTTGTTTTGTTTTTTAACTTAACACAATTGAATCTTTTTGCTAGCAGTTATTATTTAAAAGACGAATATATATTTACTTGCAAAACGTTTCTTTCAAATTATTGATAATATGCCACAAGTTTTATTCTCATTACCTCATAGGATTGTCTACTATGCAAATCTTTTGTAAGTTGTCTCCCTTTCAGTCATTTAATAACGTGTCTTACGCATTTGATAGGAAGTATTTTCTTTTTTTTTCCATGAGTTGTTTCCTATAACGAAAAATAACTACGTTCTACAGTCTAGAGAATATAATGTCATTTTATACAAGTAAAATTTTCTACAGTAACAATTATACACAACGATTAATTTTTATTAATTCATTAACTTTGGCATAATTATACTCATTTTTTTCCTTCTTTCTGCTATAACAGACAAGAGAGAAATGGACAGTTTTTTTTATAAAATCTTTTAAAAAAAAACAACTAAATAATGAATCTATTAATTTCTGCTAGTTAAAAGAACAATTAACGTGAGTTTAGAAACAAAAGAAATGTAATAACCTCCAGAAGTTGAAAACTGAAAGTTTAGAAGTATATATTGTGAAATCCAGTTTACCAGACAATGGTGTCCAGGCTATTTTAATGCTGTTTGTCCTAAATCTATGACGGGATGTTTTCTACTTTAAATTTGATAGAACATCGTAGGAAAGATTTTTAGGGGTATCCTTTAAATTTTTTTAAAATGCATATCTGCAAAACAAAAACAAAAAGCTAAGCTTTTTACTTTCCTTTAAAATAAACAAGTGCGAAGTTAGTCATTAATTGTGGGAGCCTAAACATTGGTAAGCAAACAGAAGTAGACTCAGATAAACTCCTAGTAAAGACGCGACTTTTTTCTAAATCTTGACGTCCAGCAGTACACATTGGTACGGCGAATTATTTAATAAAAAGGCTAATTTTTTTTTTAAAAAGTGAAGAACAATTGCAATCACCTTTTGTAAAATTTCCCTCCCCCCTAACGGCTAAATTGTTAGCTTTTGCCCTGAACATCTTTCTTAAATTTGGCAAACAACAACAATGTTAAAAACAATGACAACGAGAATAATAACAACCACAACAATGAGAGTAAAACGATGCCAATGACAATGGAAACAACAATAATAAAACAAAAGGAAACAGCGGTAAATACAAAAAATGGCTATAACAATAAGAATAACAATTATTAAAAAAACAGAAATGTGAACAAAAAGATGGCAAGAGAACGGTACAAAGAATAACAAAATGGACAATAATAAAGGCGATGGCAAGAAAGCAATAACAAGAGTAACAGTCAACGCCAATAAAATAACAAGGGAAAAAACAAAGACAAAAGATAACAATTAAAACAATGTCAGCAACAACACTTATAAGAAGACTTGCCTGGTGCATAAAAATAATATATTCACAATGTGGTAAATAATTTGGTAGTAATGCCGAATTAATATTTTATTTAAATAAATCTATCTAAAGCCATTTGATTTATTTATTGAAAAAAATTGGATAATACAGATTACTTGTTTTCATGAAAATTTTCAAAAGAAAATACATGCAAGGAAAGGGAAAAACAAGAGAACTGTTTACCTTTCTTCTTCATCTGCTAATTACCGTGTTATTAACACGTCGAGAATGTTTCTGGAACGTTTTACTTTTAATGTTTCCTTTCTTAAGGCGAAATATAAATTTGAAGAACAAAAAAATGACAAAAACCTGCTGAAATATCTATCCCAGAGCACTGGCGGGGACTTTAGCTATACATCGCAACTCAATCGATTCTGTTTTTTCTCACTTCCTGCTCAATAGCTACGAGCGCCTCTGCCCTTGATCTAAGTCGTAATATCATTGCGCTTTTTCCAGCCGGGTAAACAATGCGGAATAGACTGGGAAAAACTGGATATAAAATGCATATGTATGACACGTCATAGAATTACATCCTATGTGGGTAGAAATAGAATGCTCTGTAGTATAGTCACGTGTTGCTATTGTCCACGGTGATTGGTTGTCTTGCAAGCAACTAGAAAGTACTACAGCTGCAAAAGAATGATTAAGATGTAGGCAGTGATGTCATCGTAGTGTAATGGATGTGTGGTTGAAAAGTATGGCGGTGGGGGGGAATCAGATGAAAAACGTATCGAAATCAGTCTTGGCTGATGAAATCTGCTCTATGTCGCAGATTTAAGCCCAATTTTATGTCTCAGATGAAAGACTCTGAGAAGGATACACTGTTGACAATAGACTCAGTCGAGAAAGAAAGCCCAAACTTCACAGAAGTGATGCTAAGTACCTCAGGATGAAAGGCATATAGACAACGAGTCAATAAACCAGGGCTGGAAGTAGCGGCAAAACTGAAAGAGTGGGAAGACCGGAGGAAGATACTGCTTGCAGACGGGTCGCAGTTTGAACTGTTCGGCAATAACCAAGAGCCGTTTGCTCGGAGGCGGACAGGAAAGAAGTCTAGCAGTTGGTGTACAACAGCTAAAGTGAAGCATGAAACTTGGTTAGGGATTTGCACAAAGTAAAATGCATACTGACTGCCGACAGAAGCCGGAAGGTTATTATATATCTTGCCATTCTGTCGGGAAGGCATCTCATTTGGGGCGGGGACTCGTCTTACGACATGGAAATATAAGTCTAGGTGTTACAGTCACTGTGAAAGATTATCTAGATCGTGAAGAGGTTGATGGCACCACACACACACACACAACACCACACAGAGAGATGAGAGAGAGAGAGAGAGACGAGGAGAGAGATGAGAGAGAGAGCGAGCGAGAGAGAGAGAGAGAGAGATGCCTAGCCTGCACAGTGTTCTGATATAAAACAACACTGGGCTACTATGAATATCGAGAAAGTCAAGCAGAAAACCAAGCAGCTTGGACCCATACACCGATAACCTGTAGAGTAGCAGGAAATCAAGGTATCATGCTCTATATGAAGCATAGTTCACATATGCAAAATACTAATACTCTCTGTAACGCACTCATAATTTTTTGGTATATTTTCCTCAATAATGCAGGGGTTATGTATTATGAGCAGCTCTCAGATTAAATTATTATTTGTGCATATCTTATTGTTTCTTTAATTACTCAAATACTGTAGATATATATGAAGAAACAGAGGGTTCTCGGAGATGTCTTTTATTAACCAATTTTTTATTATCATTAAAATGATTAACTATCTTTTTGAATTTACAAAAAATATACCTGGCAATCTCAGTGCTCGCTTTGTGTGTGTGTACAGCTGATAACTGAGATCACTAATTTATTAATGGACTCCTATTTGAAGCGTATGCCCTTAAGATTGAATCAGAAAGGGCTACGCTTCGTCGGCTTTAGGTGCAGGCGCCCTGTTACACGTCTGTTCCACTAACTACATCAGCTTTGCCGTTTTTCCCTCTCACAGAAGTCCTCCAGACTGAACTATCAGCTGATTTTGCCTGGACACTGACCGATGTACTATGTCGCAGTAACAGATCCTTCTCCTTCTACAAAATTTTTCGAGCAAACAAAAGAAAGCCGCCCCCTATTAATTCCAAACCAAACCGGAAGATACCCCCCCCCCCTGAGTCGTTATTATCCTTTTCTTGCAAAATCGATACGGTTATTCGGAGGAAGGCAAGAAGTTATTTACCATTTTGATAAATTCGCATCGCTTAATTTAACACTTAGTATTTAATTATTCATCTATTTATTTAACTGTAATTCGCAGTAAAAGTTTATAAAACAAAAAAAAAAAGATTTTGATCAGTTGAGTTCCTTTTAAGACGAGATTTGCATATTTTATATAAGAAACAGTTGTATCGTAGACAACCAACTCCTTTTGTTCACTTGGTTGTTTATTTTCTGTTGTAATTATGTTATTATCAGTATGATTTTGCTGAATTAAGAAGACAGAAACAACAAATCTTAATTAGTAGGTTTAAATATGTAATCTAACTTTTTTGGAATTACCCGCACAAAAATAGTTAGACATGTTTATAGAATCGGGCATGAGATGATAAATGTTGCTGGCATAGGTGAGACTCTGTTTCGCTGTAATATCGATTTATTATTTTTCTTTCACCACTTCATTAATCTATACTGAGAGCCATAATTGTAAACCCAAAAGAAAAAAATATTTTTACAACATGTTCAGGTAAAATAACATTGGGCATTGAAGGTTTGAACATGAATCTATTCTGACATATTTTATTCTTTACACAATGCCTTGCCATAGTACTTAAGCTACCTGCTTCTATCACACGTGTTGGTTTGTTGCGGAAAATGGCGAATGAAGACAGGAAGTAGAGTGAAATTTTTAATGTCAGGATTTTTTTCGGACCCTCTTTTGCAGCCTGGCATTGAATAAGCGAAATTTTGTACCACGGTCTGGTCTGGGTTCTCTGATATCTCTGTCGAAGATGTTTTAATTTCATAATATTTGCCGACTCTGGACAGTTGACCTTAGATAACGATTCAGATGCTCTCGCGGTGACCAGATCGAGTTCGTTTTAGAGCTTTGGGATATTCAGAGAAAAAGGTGAATGCCGTCATTCTTCTTCCCAACTGTGGTCACACGAAAGATGTTGCATGTAGTGCTATCATCCTGAAGGATATAGACATCGAATCTCAATACTGCTTGTTGGTAGTGGTAGATGTTTCTTCCAGCTTGAAGAAATGAGACAACTTTCGACAAACACCAATTCCGTCGTTTCACCTTGCTATACTAGTCTTTAGCACGGCAGTTCCCTCACCATACTTGACGGTAAGCTAAGACATTTGGGTTGAAGGCTGTCGTTAGGTCTTTCCAAAACTAGGGTGCTATCACCAGTCGTGAATTGCTAAAAGCTAGACTCAAAGGAGAAGGGTACACGCTGCCAATGCTTAAGTTTCTTGCCGACATGTCTGTTGATCAGACTTCCGAAATCGTTTTATTTTTTATGCATAGTGTGGATCATGCCTCTGCTACACATTCTTCTGCTTCTAAATTTGTAGAAATGAAGTCAGACCAATCTTTGCCTTATTTCCGTTGCATGGGCGATATCAGCATGAAAATTTTGACGGTGAGTGTGGCAATTAGGGGCACGTTCCTCTCGTGTGGTCACTGCTGAAAGTTTTTCAGGTTGTTTTTTCTGCAGCAAAGACTTTAGCTAGCCTCGGTTAACTTCGTGATAATATTGGCTACAGACCCATGAGAAATGCTAAAATCTTTGGCAAACTGTCATTGATATTGACCACACTCTAAATGGCCCATCTTAGATAAACGAAGAAATATAGCGGAGTACGCCTGTTTTCAACGTAGTAATAGTACATACTGATTATCTGCCCACTAGGACGTCCAATAATTACACATTAAATATATAAATTGCAGTCAGGTACATTTATTTCCAGGAATGGTCAAATTAATGTGTCAAAACGCTAATACATTTATTATACACGGGATACTCCATTGGTCAGTGCACAGTTATGGCCTCTGATTTGTACACTATTCGAAAGAACTTAGATGATGGATAGCGAAAAAACTGTTCACTCCGATTTCGATAAAATCTGAATCTTAGTCTTTTGGTACACAGTCACCAATTTAAAATCTTCAAGACTGTAAATATTTAGAGAAAAATAAATGTAAAAAAATGAATATCTGTATCTTAAAATCATATGTCTTCTTAATATTCTTAAAGATAAATGCTTGCTAAGTGTAACGTAAAACTACCTGTAAATTTTAATTTTCAAATTGAAGTAAAACGTAGAATAACTAATTATACCCTCCTTTTGTGCTGGTCACATACAACTGTTTTTCATACGGTTACGATGCATGGTATCCAATACTGATAACTCTACATTATTCTACACGGGAAAACTAAAACCAGAAGCTACTAAATTCTAAAACGCATCATTATGACACACTTTCTATATATGGGACTATCTAGATAAAACAAGACACAATTAATGGGAAATCTCATTTATTCTATTCTTATGACCATTTTCAGTTTGCAGTCTATAAATTTATATTAACAGATTTCAAAACAGAATCATAACGGATATCTAGAGCAAAATTACCTGCACCCCAGACAAGCAGCTGGTATTCAGCCAAATATCTGTACATTGTATCCGGGAAATAATTAAAATTATCAGTGTGAATACAGCTTTCTCGCGTTCTTGCTCTTAGCAGTTGTCCAAGTGTTCGCTTGTTTGTGTTTGTGTTTAGCCGCGTGATTTCATTTATTCTCACGTTGTGAAGATGGAATCACTAACAGACGTAGGAACTGTAAGGACGTGAGCAATCAAAATTAATAACACTCGTTTATTTCTTCGTTCATCTTGCTACAGTACACCCGTGTTCAGAATAATCAGCCGCCCATGTTTCGAGCGTTAACACCTTGTTATGATCCTGGCATCATGAACTTGTCTTGAACTTTTCGACAATTATCAGCTTGGATTTATATTTATTTACGTATTCTTTCTTTTTTTTTTATAAATCGCCCATCAAATTCTCAAAGACTGTAGAAAAGTGCAAGAGATTTAAAGCGAATTTGTTCTGAATGCGCCGTGTAAGTGTGCGATTCTTTCATCTTTCTTCAATAATTATCAAGGTATTCTTAGAGTCCCAGCGTGTCACACAGCCATCAAGCTCGCCCCCCCCAATTGGAGCACGTAAACCCACGCTAGTTGGCGCTAGTGGCGACGTGTAGCATTTGTCTAGTTGTCGTTCGTGGTCAAATGACACGGCCGGTGACAGTATAACGCGAAGACAGGAAATGGGCGATACTAAAACCCCTTAAGGTCTTACCTATCAACACGTGATCGCTCTTCTATTTCTTTTTTAAAGATTTTGCAGTTGGGGAAAAGGAATCTGATTGTACCAACCCTGATAGCCGTATTACGAACCAAACGTATCTGAATCTACCCCTTGGTCTGATATTTCACTGGTTCATTAAACTCTGAACCGAGATGTAATAAACGCGATTGGGCCACTGATGAATCTCACGTTCTACCTTACGCAGGCAGA
>JACATO010000212.1:0-107500 GCA_018389105.1 Nautilus pompilius | reverse complement strand
GGAAACGAGAAGAAACTACACATCATCCTAGACTACAACTTCATAAAGGGGAGAGGCATGGATAGTCTCGACAAACTATTGACCGGCTACACCTGCCAACGAAGAAGCGCCCACTGACGTGGTGGCGTTCTATATCATGTTGGATGCGTCAGCACACAATGCTTTTGTCTTTTAAACGGAAATCCATTCAGAGTAGAACTCCAGCAAACTCTGCCCAGCAGGATATTTTAATCTGTGTTTTTTTTAAGGTGCTGGGAAAGGCCCAAATTGAACCTCTTACCAAAACCAGATCTGGGGTGCTTAGGGGACTTGCAGCGATTGCTATGGTGCGCAGCGTTTAGGGGAAGATGCACCAACAGCAACTGGAATGGGTGAAAACGCGCCAGATGCTGCATTTGCCCATCCAGCAATGATAACGAAACCAACATTACCTTTCTTAAAACCAAAAAGGCATCTCCTATAACACCAAAGCTCTAGTTTCAGTCAGCCCCGCGTTATGCAAAATCTAACAGTGGCCTTTCTACCTAATCGTAGGTTACAGTAGTCCTTTATTTCTGTCATTTTAATGTTGATTGGAAGCTTCTTTTGTGTCTTTGATTACATGCATCTACCAAACTTACGATTTGTTTTAACTTTATGCTCAAAGAATATTTTTATCATCCATGAAAACATTTTACCATATAAATGTACTTTTCTTATAGTTACAATTAAAAAGCATTGGTTACTTTTTTTTTACCTAGGTGCTTAATGTTTCGGATCAATGTAATCCAGAACACAACAAACTTAAATTGTCGACGTAATACGGGGGGGGGGTTAAAGATGGCCGTGTTGACATACATGATCGTTTTCTGCGATTTTTCCGACCGTATCCTGTTCTTCGAAGATGTGAGATCCTTTTATTTTTTACAATCGTAAATTATTTGAATGTATTGAGCCAAAAATTGGATGATGCTTCATGATATTTTCGCGTAAAGGTTTTAAAACGTTAATGAAATCTGACGCAAATTAGAGGGGAAGCTCATTTCCCTCGGTGTTAAGAAATACATCCCGATCGCAAAACTATCGACGATATTGCGAAACCGATAAACTCTTTATCCATTGTCGGTTTAAGTTTACGTTTTGACAGTGAGGGATTCACTTACTGTATGGATGCCGGATTTACCTTAGTGAACCTACATTTCACTATTTCCATGTATTCATCATTTTTTTTTAAAAAAAACTGGTTTGACTATACCTGTGTTTATGCCCCACTGGTCAACAACACAATGGATAACCTATCCTTGCGTTAATATCTTACTAATGACACAATCAGATTATCAGAAGGTCTTGTATCTGGTGTAAAAGCATACAAAGTAGTTTCATTTGGAAAATGCAGATTTTAATTTAAATTGTATTACACAACTAATGAAAACAAAGTCCAGTGTTTGGACTTGGGGATGTCGTACCAAATTATAATCTGTTTATCCCAAATAAAGAGTGAAAAAGATGAACTAGTCAGTCAGGGAAAAACAGAACAGTCATTTTGGTCTCTTTTCTCGAGTCCCAATAATTCTATACAGAAATGGATGTAATAGCGCTGGGGAAACTGCAGCTTTTACACCGTTTGCGCTATAAAATCCTTTGACATATTTACAAGTATATTTCGTTTTGGAAATATGTTGTGATTAAGGATAGAGAGGAACGTGTTGATTTATTTTTTTTAATTTTGTCTTTAACGCAATTCTGCCAATTGATTTTGTCCTTCGGTGCGCGATCATTTCGCGCTATTGATCCGACGACTGCTTGATGACTGAATGAATTGGCTGGTTCCAGTAGCTACTTCGCCAAAATTTATAGAATTTTAATGTTCTTTTTTTTATTATTTAATCGTTAAAAAAAAAATAGATAAAAAAACCGAAATGTTTTGTTTTTGTTCTTTTTTCACAGCAGTTTAACTGTAGTGGAAACGAACAGGTGCCATTTTAGACAGAAATGCTTGTAACTTGTTTACCGTCGATTTTATTTAAATTATAAAACTGCATCTGCGGTGATATCAGGCAAGACAAAATTATGACGCATTATTTTGGGTTTTAATGATGTGTGTATACAAGCTTAATATTTAAATAAAAATTAGCAAACGATTCATGAACCACGAGCATGTGATTTCTTACTTTTTCGTTCGCTTGATGCATAATTAGTTGGGAATATTTAATTTGTAATTAGCTTTATTTCGTTTATTTTATTGGGACTGCTAATATTTTCATTCGTTTCGTTTATCTCTTCTTTCAAAAATGCTAGTTCGACTTTCATACGATCCTGATACTGCGTTCTATTGCAGGTGCTCTTCAGTCCATTCTTTGATGTCTGTCTCTACATATGAAGCGTGATAGCAATTTACTTTTATCTTCTGAACGTGAGATGTCATTATTATCTTGTGCCCCGAGCCGTGCAGGTACAACAGTGACTGAAGCTTGTCTTCGGTTTGTTGTGACTGGGCCGAGTGATTATTCATGTAACGAACTGGAAATTTGCGAAGAACCGTGTGAGCGTCTGTTGGCGATTCCCTTTCGTTTCGCTGTACTAATGACGTCATTAACAAGTCGTTGTAGCACAATATCCTTATTCATCGTTGACAGTGGGAGGGAGGTTCCGGGCGAAGCCCATTGTAGAATTCATTACTCAGAGCTGATTCTTTTGGTTATTTAATTCTCCACTTTCGAAATGATAACAATTAATTACTTGGTAAACGACGTAAAATTAAAGCTAATTTTATTTTAGACACTCGGCGGGACAATAAGGCAACATCAGGAAGATCAAAGATGCGGCTCAGTGTAGTCGTCTGTTTTACCTGTCATGGTTCGGTAGCCGGTGCATCGGCTTTGGCTTTGATCAGAAGCTGCGCTTAATACGCCGTTGTGCTGGCGTGTACTTTCCTTGGAAAACACGCGAGAGATAAGTAAACCGGTGTCCTTTATCCAGTCTTCCCACAAACGTTAATGACGAATCTCTGGGAAATCACGCTCGTTATTTACCAACAAAAAATTACCGCTCTCCAACATTTAGTAGAGGATTCGTGAAGATGCAGGCTGCCAATTCTGTCCGGGGGCCTTATACTGTGCGCGGGCGAGACCTCAAAAGAAATATTACCCCTTCTGCGTATACTTTCAAATCTCTTTACCTTTGGCCGGTTCTTGTACGAAAGATGAATGGTAGCCGTCACAACAAGAAAATCTGTTATTTACGATTGGCATCAAAAACGTGCGCGAGTGCCATTTTCCAAAAAAAAAACAACACTTTCGCGAAAACCAACAGGGACATCGAATACTGGGGCCGCTGTGGACGGAGAGTTATAAGCTTGTCCGTGGAGTACAGTGCCGATCTTCGCAAAATCTATGCACGGTGCAAATCTCATTAATATCGGAATACAGCGAGTAGTCAAAATGTTGGCAGGGAAAGACAACCTGCGAACTGTGCACGCGTGTAGTTATTGTATAGACAGGGAACAGCGAGGTCCCAGTTTCTCCCCTCCCCCCCCGCTTACTTTGTCGGGTTTGTTATATCTTCTAGAACTGCGAGCCAAGGAAGAATCCTCTGGAGCTGTTGAGAAGAAAAGTAAATGGAAAACAAAATATTATTAGTAAAACAATTAGTGCTTACAAGCCGCTTGTTTATTAGGGAAGTAAACCTTACGTTTTTACCTGGCCAGACCACCAACCAGGTCTTCATACCCGGTAACCTTGCAGAGAAGCCGTAGATTTCCACGTGTGAATAGACTCCCGTCTGTCGGTGCTCACCTGTATAAATGGAAGTTAGGTAGAAGATTTTTCACTCATCAGACGCATCATGTGGTCTGGATTCCACGTGTGATGTGTCCTAATTGGCGAGATTCTAAGAGAAAGAGACCGTCTCTGTCTGCTATAGCTAAAGAGAAGAATATGTAACAATTGTGTAAGAATCAGCAGATCATTGTTAGAATAATCGTTTCACCAACAAATAAAAAACACAATACAGCTATCGTCTCCATATCCTTGAAGTCTGCTTCTCCTGTCTTTTATCCTTAGCTTTAAAAAAAAAAGAAAAGAAATAAAATAAAGGGGGTGAATAATTCTAAGGTACTAGAAATATTATGTATGTTCGATGTCATACGATAACCGAAAAAGAAACAGAAAAAAAAAACAACTTGTTATCTCCCTTGACATTTTTTTTTTTTGGTCACATTAAATCTCGAAGTATCGATATTTAACCTTGTTTAATTTCAAACTGATCATGATGAATCACGTGACAGAACTATATTTAACTTTGCCGAAAACAAGTAGTTTAGCGCTCTTCACGATGCGAGAGCTCTCTGAAAAGAATTTTTAATATGAAAACAAAAGGGAGAAAATAAGAAATTATGATTTGCAATGAAAGGAAGAGCAGCTATTAGCATTTACAAATTTCTGACGTTTGATTTGGGGCCGTGTTTTTCGCTAATGGAAATGTATCGACTCGTTCTAGTGAAGGCTCATAAGATAAAATCTGCATTCAAAATAGTTTCCAATAAGATCCTGTGTTAGCACGGACACAGTAAACCAGTTGTAGCCGCTTCTGCACCTGCAAACTTCGAAACTACGTTCGTGTTGCTGGCTGCCTCGCTTGGACATTTCCGATCTGCGACTGATTCTTAATATGCGGGGGAAAAAATTTTTTTTTCTTCATATTGTTCCATAAAATAAAATTGTGAAACTAAATAAAACAAAAAAAAGAATTAATAATTACAGTTTGTTTTTATTATTATTTTTTTCTTGTATGACCAACTGCGGCTGGACGAAGATGACAACTTAGGTAGAGTAGCGAGAATTAGATTTTATTTTGGAAAGAAATCAGCTAAATGACAGAAGAGTACAAATCTTAATTATAAACAATGGGCGCGGCTTTTAATGGGGGACACTGTGGTAGGTTGACTTCTATTTGAGATGAAGATAACTTTATTACATCTTGAAGATCACTGTTATTTGAACATCCTCGTTGTTCCTACTCTTTATTTTTTTCCCACCTGGGTAAATGTACTCCCACAGGTACACCTACCCACCAAAAAAAACAAAAAAAAAAAACCACGAGGAAAACTCTTTAAAGAAAAGTGCCTCAGAGTTGGAAATCCGTCGCAAAACTGTTTTCATGCTTTTAATCTTGTAGTTCGCATTATCCGATGTCTCGGGAAAATCATCAGATTAGTGAATAAAGACCGGATTTGGTCGAGATTTTCTTTCTTGTGTTTTTTTTCAATGTCTACAAACCGGACAAACCGGGCTAGAAAATCCCTTCAAAGGGAAATAAAAACATGGAATCAAACATTTCAAATATACATCTTGTAATTCCTCTGTGGTTTCTTTACAGGCAAGAAAGCGTGTAAAACGAGTGTCCTTTCCCAAACAGCTTTTTAAATGTCCAGCTTGTTTATTAATCCGTCCCTGGCCAACAAGATCAGAAATGCTTTGCTTTTCTTTCCTTGAGATTCCATGTTCAGTTCTTTTATATGGTGCAAAGGAAATAGAGGTTGGATCTGCCAGACTCTTAACCAGCCGTTCAGATAAGTCAGCTCTTAATGTTCCTTTTAAGAAATAAATCATTTCTTTCCTTAAAGCTGAAACCCTTTTAATGCCTAACCGACGCACCTGTCTGTAATGAAGCTAAACTTAGCAATTCTTCGTGAATGATGAAATCATTTGACACCGTTCGAACAACTATTAGCAGTTGAAACTGTGCTGAGTCGGTTCATCTAGGGCGGGTGATACGTATTTGGATCCATCAATTACACCTAGTTTTGAATAAATCTTCGAGTTTACCTCGATTCTTCGACTAACAGTTTCTTCTGATAAAGGCGCACCTTCAAAATGTTTTGCTCGTTTTATCTTATTCAAAAACTGGCCATTTTACTACAGCAGATTTTTTATAAAATCTAAATTTTCCCATCAAAATATGATTTCTGCTCCTTTGCTACCCCAGCGCTCACTACGAATGACGATAATGAAACTGTTCGAAAAAAATTGTTTCTGTAAGTTTTCTTCTTTTCCTTTAAATCTACCACTATTGCTTAACCAGTCTCATCGATGATGGATTTGTATTTTTTAATAGTGGTTAGTAATTTAAATTTAATGACTCGTAATTTTGCATCTCTTTTGAAGGTTTTCCGTCTTCTGTCTGCGAACATAAATATTCCAGTTCTCATTGTTCCTTTAAAAAAAAAAGCTCTATTTACTTACTTTCTTCTTTTGTTTAAAATGATTTTAATAATTTTGTTAAATGGACTTCCCACCCAGAAAAATCCTTTTCACGGGTTCTTTAAATGTAGGGGAAGAAGTAAAGGGAATCGCATGGCGCAAGAATGTATATAAAATTTTAAAATACCAACTTGGGAATCGTTCGGTATGATTTCGATCACCTGACACCGATAGGAAAAAAATGAGAGCGATAGCAACACTTTAGGGGGGAAAGGGTGTGTGTGTGTTATTACATTTGTCAACAAGTCCGCGCTATACGGGGTCCATCTATAAGGATGAACCTATACTCGCTTTATCAGTTAAAAAGAAAATTATGCCTTTTACGCAACTTCCCAGATCTTTCTACCTACCGAGTGACTCTGTACAGAAGATGGTATATACAGCAGAACACGAGTATTGTAAACAGCACGGGTCTAGATAAATCCAAGCAACGACAGATAGAAATACGAAGGGGAAAGCAGAAACATGTGCGAGAAAGGTTTACAGGAAAAGAGAAATAAACACAAGAAGACTTCACGCAATAAACAAAAACGAAGAGTAAAATTCCAAAAAAATCCAGATATAACAAATGATATTTTATATGATTTGGAAGGTGGAGGGTTAACGAGGGATAAATACAGAAAAAAACTTCTGTTAAACAAAAGGGAGCCGAAATATCTACGCGAAGTCAAAAAAGGGGAACAAAATACAAACTTGTAAACAGCCGATTAAGTTCATTTTCGTGCTGTTTATTTACCTTTTTTAAAAAAATCTCTGTTTGTTTTTGTTTTTTTTCCCTCTCTGGTCCCTTCAGTTGCTTCTTCCGGAATCTGTGTGAGGCGCTGCGGCGTTGGAATGGGGAAGTTTACCATCCGCCGCTTCACAATGGTGAGAGTTGGAATTGCAGTAGTGAAGCCTTCCCCCGACTCGCCAAAGTTCAACAGAGATTCTGTCGGTTCTTTCCCTTTCCTCCCGCTGGGTTTGGCACTTAAGACCGACATGCGCACAATTAAACAATCGAGTATCCGCTTTCGTTTTCCTGTTTTCTGGTAGCCGGGGTTTTTTTTTTTAAAGGGAAATTCCATTCGCCGGCACAGCAGGGTCTGTATTTCGAAATGTAATTTCTCGACGACCAAGAGATTCTCTCTCGACTTGTCCACACCGTCGCTCCACAGCCAAACTGATTTTTACGGTATTCTAGAAAGGGCGGACGCCGAATGGTCTCTACAGACTGCTGACCAGAACTACTGGTTTGGGTTTCGATGACCAGTTCTGACTGCCCCTTCCTCTCCGCCGGAGCAAGCAGTCGAAATTCCCTGGCATATTTCTCGAGGATTTGTTTCTGCCTTCCAGGCTGGAAACACACCAGGGATCTGTCAGCATCTCGCACATTCTGACGCGATTCTCTTCCTGTCCATTATGCAAAATTCACAAGCAATTTGTTTTTTTCACATTAAAATAAAAACAGAAGGGAAATGGAAAATTGACTCTTCACTTTTCTCTCAGATCACCTGCGGTACTCTCGCGGAGTACCATTTGGCCTATGAATTTAGATAATCTCTTTTAAAAAAAATTTACTACGTGCAACGGTTTTTGTTAACTTAATCTAATGTAATTTTTTTGAGCGGTAGGCAGTCCATTGGTTAGATAAATGGACCTGAGTTTGATTCTCGTGTGAACCAGGCGGTTGGACGAACATCGTTGGTACGGTTACTTCTCATTCTTCATTCCCAGCCGGCCGTCTGGGATTCCTCCCGCATCTGAAAACGAAGGGCACTCGCAGAGATTTTTTCCTGCCGACATCGGGAACGCCGGGTTTCAAGTGATGCGAAACTGGCAGCGCTTCCTAGCGGACGGCCGTGGCAATAATCGTCCTTATCAGGGTTGTCTGCCTTGTAGACGGTCGGTGTACGCCAACAACGCCAGCCACGCCTTTTGAACGAGTTCATTCCGTTCACCAGTGAAGAACCTTTGAAGGAAAACACGTTTACCAGAAAGTAATTTACGGGTTTTAGTCATAAAAACCGTTTAAGAATTTTGTTGGGTTTTTTTTTCTTTTCTTAACTAGCATGTTTTAGCTAAATTTGTACCTTTTACTAAAACCATTACTGTAACGATCAACACCGTTTGATAGTATTATACGTGATCCATGGTTCGGGTGCCGTGGGCTTTCTACGAGTCGAACGCCATTGAAAAGTAAATTTTCTAAACAAATGAGAATCGCGCGGACAATGAAAGAAATCCGGTCATCTAGGCGCGCACTTAAATGATAATAAACCTCCATAAACGGTAAACCAAACCACCAACCCCTCGAGCAAATATCTAAGAGCGACATTTGTTACCAAGTACGTGTATAAAGCCCAATTAACAATCTAATATACAAAGCAATCAGATATGCCATGAAAACAATAGCATTGATTTCATATACTTGATTTACTCAGCTGATATTTGTACAGTATTTTTACAAGTCACGCATTGAAATTACCACCATTCATCAAGTAATATTCTGCCAGACAAAACTACATTCCACTTCTTTGTAGAAACAAAAATAGAAAAAGTAATTGATAGGTATATGCCAGCTTTTCCGTCTTAACAGCTTTCCGGTATTGTAAACAGTTGAGGAAACTGCAGGTCGATGTTTCTTCGCACCAAGAGGCTCCATTAATGGCTGATCTAGAAAAAAAAAAAAAGAAAACAAACAACAAAAGTGTTCCAGACTGATGCAGAGGTAAAAGGCAATGTAAACCGCCGATCAGTAATATGATTACTGATTTGCGAGGAAGTTTTCTGGCAGTCATCCGACCGAAAGAATACGTAGTACAAGTATCGTTGCTTTATCTCTGTCTTTCGACTTTAACATATCAAGAAACGAAACACTCATACGAGGAAGCGCAACACCTTTATTGCAGGATAGTTAACTGCCATCCGCTAATTTTGTTTTCAAACTGTATGCCTGTTTTTGTGCCGAACACACAACGAGTTGATTAAATTATCAAACGTAAATAATCACAGACTGTATGGCTCAAAGTTATTGTATAGATTTCGGCATCAAATTATCAGTTAAATATTTATTCGGAATTTTCCCACTTAAAAAACCTTTCAATCTTTGCATTAAAAAGGAAAAAAATATATATATATAATTCTGTTGTTTTCTATTTTTAAATATTCGAGTAGATTTTAAAAATATAATCGACTATTCTCTTTCTTTTGTACATTTAAAAATTCTCTATTCTACACTGTAAGAGGAAAAAGTGCCAAAATTTTACTGTAGCTACTCTAAATAAAGTCTTCTTATGGAACTGATGGAATAACGTATTTCATCTGAATTCCAGGAAATGTATTTATTTGTTGTGCAAATGTTACAACTACGAAATTATGCAATGTTACACAAAATTGAAATAGCATATCGGAGTTATCGATGCAGTATATTAATAACATGGCATGCTTCACTGTGGGTAATTCTCTCAGATAAATATTCCCTCGCTACATATTAAATGAAGTTTCAAAACAAGAGTTTGAGCTGTGTTAAAATGTCTGCATGTCAATACGAAGAAGGTGAGCAAAACCTGTTGTTTACATCTGCTCTGTATCGTTACACAACTCTTCCAACGAAATACACTTGAATGAATTACAGCTTAAGAAAGGCAAAGATATTCGTAGATACGAACATACAAATATTTTAAGCACTCTGGGAACTAATTAACTTATTTTGGATCGAAAATTTTAATAAAAGCCTATCAACATATAACCTCAAAAAAAAAAAAAGAGAGACATTTTTGGAGCCCATTTAGTTTACCTAAAGACAGCTTTCTAAAGCCTCTTAAAGAAAGGGAGGTAATAAGTGACGGTAAAACCTCGATTTAACGAACTAAGAGTGGGGAGCAGAACCAGACAGCGGCCGTTGCTTCCGATGTCTGTGAATCGAGGTTTTACTTTAATGATTCCAAATAGAGTGTTTTAATACACTACCATTATTTTTAATTGGTTTCAGTGGTAGAATCAGTAAGTAAACTTATTAAATGCATATAGGAAGCAATGCTGTGTTTTCATAGCCTTTGAAAGAGAGAAACGAAGGAGTATTGAGGTCAAGCCTCCTTATTTTGCACACGTGTGACGCACAGTGACGCGCCATGTAGCAGTATACATAACTGTCACGTGCACGAAATTGTTTGTGAGTTTTTCTTCGAAGAAAGCTGTGGTTTATCCCGCCTTATGTTTGAAAATTATCGAAAATTCGAATATCCTGCAATCTCTTAAAACGTAATAATGCAGGTAAGTTATTACCAAAACAAGATACCTTTTATACCTTAAATTAAGTCTGTTAACGTTTATTCATTGTAAAGAGAAAAGCTTTCGATGGCTATAGCGCTTTCATTTCCAATCTTCCTTTAAAAACTGTCTTTTATTTTTCCGTGAAACTATTAATCGCGAAACAAACGAAATAATTAAACAGAATTAAAGTTGAAGTCCTAAACTTATTGCACACACAAAAATAATTAGAATTATAAAATCGTTAAATTATAAAATTTAAAATAAAATCAAGTAGAATTTAAATGGTATGATCATGAATACCATGTAAAGAAAACAGTCTAATAGCTATCTGTAAAATACATCTAAAACGACGTGCAAAGATGGTTCAGTTAAAATGGAGCCTCAAGAGGAAAGATACAAATTATGGCTCAGTTTAAAATTTAGAAAAGCTTCTTCTGTGTGGCTGAATCCGGTGTAATAATTTTATCTAATCTTATTCGGCTTGAACCTAACTGCATTCGATTAAAACTGAAATCCTCGAAGCCTTGACCTTTATTATATATTTGAGACTTCCGGTAATAAGTTTCATTCTTACAGCAAAGATGTGTGATGATGTTGGAAGCAAAGCTACACCCACATATTCAAGGCAGCCTAAAGGTTTGCGGGCAGAAAGAAGCAGAGGAAACAAAAATAAATAACACCGATAAAATCATTCTTAGTCACAATGAATCATTAGCCCGGAAACACGAGATTTGTACTGAAAGCAATGAGCGATTCTTAGTTACATGAAAGCCATTATTCAGACGATCTTGGGATTTTCTTCACACACACACAAATACAGCAAGACACAGTTTTTACCGTTCTACATAACTTCCATTTCTGGAAACACTTTCCCACGGGTTCTTCCAGCTTGCGACCCTTAATGAGGAAAATTTCTTCATCAATCGTGCAAATCGGACGCCTTACGGCAGTCTGGACATCAGCATCAGCATGGAACTGCTATCCACGGAGACAGCCTTGCGGAGATACTTCCTCGGTGGTCGAAGTTCTTTTAGTAAGTTCATCGCACCTTCTTTCAGCGGACCATTCGACGCATACTCCGTTTGCAGCTGCTAATGCGCTGCCTCCTGTGGAGAAAGAATGGCACCACCAATCTTAATAAGTGGAGACAACTGGATTTTTCAAAGATTTTTCCAAAAAGGTTTTAGTTTTCTTATATAATTAATTAGGGCTCATTACTTTCAGTACAACTTCCATTTTATGTCACGTGGATTTTGTATTTTTTTTTTTGGTCTTATAGTCGAAGATGGCTATTCCTTCTGTACGATCTAAACGTTTTTACGCGTTTTGCGCAGTAGTCGAAAGGGAAGTTTGGGGGAAGGCCAAGTTTTAACGACTCCGGTCAGTTTCATAGTGATTCCGCCGCTCAATCTCTAGGTCTGTGGCACTTTTCTAACTCCGCGTCCACCCTCCCGGTGCGGGCGGCCTCGGTCTGGCTAAGAGGCACGAACTTTATTTTCCACTCAATCATATCCGTCCCCTTCTCTCGCCACCTTACCCGTCCAAAGCACTTCGCGCAGGACATTCTTCAACATCGCTGACTGTATCGGAAGCGAAGAAGAAGAGAAAAAAACATACTTGGAACACTTTACAGAATACGGCTCTTGATATATATATATATATATATATATATATATATATATATATATATATATATATAGTTCCTTTTCATTTCATTGTGTATTAAATTTAATGTAACTGTGATATTATTAGCGTTTTCATTAGGTGTCAAATAGTTCGAGTGATGTATACATTAAAGAAAAACCATTATTAGTTACACATTCGAACTTTTTTCCTAAATCCTGGGATTTTATAATCATATTAGCGCCACATCAGCGCTCAGAAAAAGCTTTTATTTTTGATAAATAGAATTCAGTTCTTTTATCTAATCGCATTACGTTTTAATCCTATTTGTATCATATTGAGGCGTTAGATTTAATGCCTGTTAACCCTAACCTGCTAGATTACAATGAACATAAAGATTATAAAGTTCTTTTTACAGGTGAAACGGAAGAAAGCCTTTTAAAAATGCCAACTTTTTTATAATCGATATACTTGAAAGTAATGCATTTAAACAACTTTTATTAAATTGAAATCGGAATCCTGAACTTTAAGCTAAATAAGAAAATAAAATAAGTAATTCGGTTACGTCTTAAATATTTGAGGAGAGTTAATATAAAGAAAGAAAAAACCCAGAAAATTATCTCCTTTATTAACTTTCGTTTAGAACGCTTATTCTTGTACCATCGGTAGGCTGTCTGTACCTGATGTGCGACTTTTACAATTCATTTTACTCTTTGGATAGTCGCGTTTTTCTGTTTTCATAAGGTGATTGAAAAAAACAAAAACAAAAACAAAACAAGTTATCAATTTAAGAGATGGGGTATTTTGTATAATTTGTATTGCAGTGCACTCTGACAGTCCGTCCTTTAATCTTTTTATGCAAAAAGGATGCCAATCTATGGGAAACAACTCATCTAAGTGAATAATACGTATGACGCTTTACGCAAAATCGATCGCAAACGATGGTTAATTTTGAAAAATTACTCAGAAAGGGCTTGATTGATTGTATTACTTTTTCTTATGCAAAAATAATTAATTACTCGTGGAAGACAAATTCCCTATGGCGCGATCTATGAGGAAACATTTCTAAATGGCGAGGTAATAACAACAAATTCTTTATCTGATTTCAGTAAGAAAGAAAGGCAACGTGTTCGCGAGAGAGCGTGTGTGTGTGTGTTCGTGTGTTCGTGTGCTATACTACATTTGCAAATCATGGAAACATCCAATATTTGTCCGAACAAACCTCCACCATTCACTCGCTCTATTTCGTAATGGTCCGTACAAGAAATCCGATATGTTGATGCTGTAACAAACGACGGCTGCTCTGCTACGGGTTGGAGCTCGGGTGGCTTTGTCTTTATCAGATCTACACAGGTTTTCTTGACTCGGGATGATGACTGGGACGGCTCGGACACATTTTGCAACATTTCATTTTACTTTCAAAGACTGTGATCTCGAAAGATACACATTCATTTTCCGACATCTTTGTTTCTTTTCATAACTGGACTTTTCTAATGCACTCGGTTTCTTTCTCGGCCCCCGTGTAAGGAGAGCGGAAAATCCTTTAATTCCTAAAATCAGTTGAATGCCAGCTCTCTTGTCTTAACGTTCAATTCGAATCGGATTTTGTTGGCTTATCGGAGAATTTTTTCCTTTATTTGATACGTCCCTTTGATTTGCAATCAGTCAAACGCAATATACTTACATAATACACAACTTATACTTATTTTTCAGATTTCAGAATTAATAGATCACATATCGGTTTACAGAAAATGGCGAACAGCTTTCAAATGATTGCCTGGTTTAAAGTTTGTTTTTTTTTAAAAAAAAAAATCAGTTAATAATGCATCTAAAACGCAACCGGACATTACCAATCTATACTTTTAGTAGATTTATTTATAAAAAGTTTTTAAATCTAGCGTATATAAACGAAATCTACTTTTGACCTTTCACCTCTCACCGTTGATTTCCATATTCAGTGATCTAGTTATAACAGTAAAATTATTATAACGTAAGCAGATTTTATAGTTTTATACATCACATACATAATCACCTATGTAAATTTAAAAAAAAAATTCTATAAAAGAATAGAAAATTACGTTTCAGAGCCTTTTATTGTTTTGTTTTGTTAGCCTTGTTTGTTGCTGGCATCGTTTTGCTCATTTTCGGAAAAGGTCCATGGAAAGACAGCAAAGGCGAAACTGTGTTTAATTTGTATTAGTGGTTTACAAGAATGCGGGAAGCTGTCCTGACCTATACAAGCTTTCCCTCCTGGGACAGGGGAAAAAAGCTATCGGTACAATTTTTTATTTGATTTAGATTATTCCTATTATCTCCGCAGCACATCGTCTCAACGCATCACGTCATATTCCTGGTAAATACTTTTGTCAGCCTTTAAAAAGCTCAAATCTTTCGGTGTTTTTTTTTTTTTCTTTTTTTTCCCAAAGCCAGGTTAACACGGCGCCAGATTACAACGAATCCCATTTCCTGCAAGACATTGAGTTTGTTTGCTTGTTTGAGAGCGGCATCTTTCTCCCCGGATGCTCATCTGACCCGGGAATGGAATGGCACCTCTGCGCAGAGCTCAACGATTGCTTCTAGTTCGCATCGCTTTGCCGACTTCCGGCGCGTGTCGCTGTCGTCAGATGTCTAGTAAAACGTCAGCTGACAGCTAGCAGCCCCGCTGTACGTTCCGGTTTTCTGGAATCTGTTGGCAAATATTAAATCGATTTCAAATTTTTGGGAGACAAATAACAGAGAAAAAATGACAGCGCACACTCAGAGAAAAATGTGAAAAATATTCTAAAAATCATCATACTACAATTTAAATAACTGCTTCCGCTTTTAAAGTTTTTCTTTACTCGTTTTTGTTTCTTAATAGAATTTAAGGAGAACCGAAGCATCCGACTTTCTAAAGGAGGTCTTGAGAAAAGGAGACACATTACGCCAACGGGCTAGAATTGACCTATGTGGTGGGGCGTGATGCTTTAAAATGGTTATTAAATAAAAATCAGCAATAATTTTAGATGTCTTTACTTGGGAAAGTGAAGTTCAGTGATTTAGTGGAGGAAACATGGCGCTGGCGGGGTCGCTGGTCTGATTGTTTATCGTATGGAAATTATAGAATATCTAAGAGAGCTCACTGAAAGAAATCCCCACATGTATGCAATGTTTCGACATCTGGCGCTTCATGCTGTCGTCATTGGATATTCCCTTATTTACCGATTCTCCTTGATTCACTCGACGGTGATATCGTTTATTTTTTTTGTAACATAACTAGAATAATTTATCGGAAGATGAATTATTTCGGATTTGCTTCGAAAGATTTCGCGCCATTCGAACTTGGATACCTATAAAAAATTATAAAACTGCAGTATGTCATGTGATCGTCCGGATTTGTATGGGTCATTTAAATTTAAATCAGCACACGGTAAAGTATGCAACTTATGTTAATGTGTTGCTTTGTGCTAAATCGCAATGCTGAGGACGTTGTGGTGATTTTGCGCAAAATCGGGTAATGTTCGAAGTTGAAGTATTTACTGAGAAAACAAGTACAAATAGCTTTTTAAAATTCGAAAATGCTAGTTACATTCCAAAATAATTTCTATAAAATGCTTATTAAAGTCACTTCCATTAACTACAAGATTACAGCACTTATTTGTTTAAGTCGTGAGTAAAATGCCATGAATACGAAGGCCACAAATGTTTTTGGTTTTCTTTTTCTTCCATTTATTACGAAACGTTCAGAAAATGTATTTTATTCTCAGATAAAGTTAAAAACTACTAAGCGAAATAAAAAAAAAAAACAGATAACTTTTGATAATTGGAAATGCTAAAACCCCGAGTCACCATTCGCGAGTATGAAGAGGCAATATTGTTCATACCCTTTAACGCCAAAGCCAACGATTTCCGTGTTATCGTTATCTTACTGGAAGTGCGAATTCCGCGCTGTGAGTATTATATCCAGAGCTTTAAACCTCACTCTGTGGAGGGGAAATAATATATCGGTTGATTTGTTTCTAATGGTCGTATTAAAGGACAGCAAAAGGTTAACATTATCTCGTAGAGTTTCCCAACTGAGCCGAGTATTCCAGTTTATGCTCTGAATGTTGATGGACGAGATAGTCATGATAAAAAAAAGGAAAATAAATACTGTCTTTAGAATGGTTTCAACCAGTGTTATGCGTAACAAAGGTGTGCGTGCAGTGATATTTCTTACGTAAATTTCTTCATCTCACTAATTCCCCTTCTGAATCCACCCAGGTGTGTGTAGTCTGAGTAATAAAAAAGATGACCCCCCCCCCCGCGGCTCTTTTATGAAAATATCTTGGACTTTCAGATGCGCCCCCCCCAAAAGAGGCCTATAATGTGCGTCCACTACTATTATTTTCGTGGGAGACTTTTTTTTTTTGTTTTGCTTTGCCAGGGACGGTCTGGGTAAGTAATGGGTCCACCGGGAGATAGACAGTTTACACGCTTTTCTCCGGATAGGGTGGGCGGCTGGTTGGTGTAGCCAGACGGCGGCCTGAGTGTCTAGCCAAATGCCACGGACCCCCCCATTCCTCCCTCTCCTGCGCCGGCCCGTTCCGCGTCACTTTTCCCGGTTACTCGGGTTTCCTTCTATCGCTAATCGGCAGGTTCGTTCCCACCGAAGTCGGCGGTGTTCGACCCGCTGGTGCGTATTGCGACCGAGTCACTTCCCGCACCCTATCTACCCCCTCCCCAAGCCCTTGAGTTTCGTCTTTTGCGCGTGCGGGAAAAGAACGCCGGCTAACGTAGAGTCTCCCGACAGCCATGAAGAATTCATAGACACGGAATCTTATTACTAAATGCGCATCAGACAATATTAATTAAACGAACACGTGACGAAACTGTACACCTATTGCGTATGATGCTACTCGTTTATTTATTCCTTCTCTGCAAAAAGCCGATATACGTATTTGTTTTAAATGTCTCACGGCGTCGTTCTGCGCCCCCTTTTCCCCTCCCTATTTCGGGGAGCTCACCTTCTTTTCTGTACTTCTCCGATGACGTGTCACCGCACTTCTCTACCTCGCTATAAATCAGCAGTCGGAGTAATTTCATTAGTGATCGTGGCGGCGGCACCGTTGTAAAACAAGTCCGGAGCTTCCTGTCTCGAGGCAACCTCTCCTGGCCCCCCAGCGGCCGGTGGACGCAGCGCGACTCCAGTGCGACACGGACACACACACACACTTTCCTCAAACTCGTGCGGAGCACAAATTGACAAATTCTGCATGTTTAAACTCCCGTCATTGATTATGTAGTCGAGGTAGCCATGCAGAAATGCACATTCGAATGCCTATTGATTGGTGAATAGCTCCAATATGGTAGACCAGGGTGTCAGCTGTCCTTCCTAGTGAATCATTTGCAACACAAAGAGCGTGAAGGCCGCTGCTGAAGATTGATAAAAAGACCGACACCCGCGTTTGTTCTCCACGGCGAGCACAGCTGACCTCTGAGGCCTATGAAAGGCTTCTCGACCGGTCGTGTTCCCGAGGCTGCCTCCGACCTCAGACAATGTAGTTGTGAGCCCTGCGCATAATACTGGATTAGACTCGAAGCCGCTTAAGACCTAGACGGTGTAGAAAGAGAGATATTTCGTGGACCAAGCCCATGATTCTGTTTCAGATGATAACGTATCACATCACCTTTGTCAAAAGAGAGAAGAAAAAAAAATGTATGAACGTTTATAGCGAACTCATCAACCCTCTTCATCGTATTTTTTTCCTATTGACTATATGAAATGCACGAAATACAGTAGGTGTGTAGGTATTATAAATACAAAAATTTGATTAATGTCAACTAGGTACATTTTTTTCCTCTGTAGTCAAATTCATTTTCTTTAATGATAAAACTTAATTAGCTAGTTTTAGGTCAATTACTCTCATGCTCCATTGTCTAAGTTTTCCATTCTAAAATAAGTACAGCTAATTATGGTGCGTCAGACTTAATAGCAGCGAAAACCTGAAGCTATTACCTTAACGTAGCAGTTGTGTAGCGTACACATATCTTATTGTTTCAAGCTAATGCTTTCATTTATTGAATTTTTTAAGAGATGAAAGATAATCCAGTTACCTGCACACATAGATGAAAGTGTTGGATCTACTTAGATACCAACCAAGAGTCAGTCAGTCAGTCAGTCTCTATCCCTCTCTCTCTTTCTCCCTCTCTCTCTGTATTGACGTCATCTCTCTCTCTCTCCCTCTCTCTCTGTATTGACGTCATCTCTCTCTCTCTTTCTCCCTCTCTCTCTGTATATGACGTCATCTCTCTCTTTCTCCCTCTCTCTCTGTATTGACGTCATCTCTCTCTCTCGCTCTCTCTCTCTCTCTCTCTCTCTCTCTCTCTCTCTCCTCTCTCTCCTCTCCCCATCTCTCCATCTCTCTCTCGCTCCTATCATCTCTCTCCTCCCTCTCTCACTTCTTTTAGTCTGATAAGCATCACACCACCTGGCGGCTTTGAGAAATTTTAACGACATTCCGTCTTCCCGCATTAGCTAAAGAGAAATAATTTCCAATCAAGGATTCTATCTCGTGAAGTCACCAAAAGATAGCGCTACCTCTTGAGCTCGGTCGTCCATTCAATAAAATCTAGGCAGCTAATTGCAGAAAGGGATACACATTAAAATGGATGAGTTTATTAAATGCTCTTAATTACAAAAGATAAGAGGGGAATGATGTCATAAATGATACGGATGGTTTATGGTAGATCACCATTTCCCTGAAGAGTATGTTTGGATATGTTGAAAGAAGACTTATCCGAAAGATGAATTGTCATTTGGCCGGGTACCCATGTGTCTCCTATAGGCACCCTGCATCTGATTAAGAAGCTACAGATAGCTCCAGAGATAGACCTAGGCCCGATCAAAGCAATGCTACAACACAATAATGAATGACAAATACTTAACAATAACTCAGCGCATTACATGTCAAAACATGATATACCTCATCATGGGGAAACTTAGATTAAACAATACCAGGTGTAAAAAGACCATTTGACTAAACGGAATTATTGAAATTGTCAGTAATTTGTATATGTTTAATGTTGAATTCAGGTGCACAATGTAACAAAGGGTACTGTTCTCCAGCATATATTATACCTGTTTGAACAGGCATTATTTATACGCGTATATCCCACAAAAACATTTTTTGGGGGAGAATAAAACGAGGGTTCTAAACCTATCGATTAGATTATCTGAGTGCAGGGTTTCCAAGAATGTAGCATGCTGTCTCTCTCCGCGGCTTCATTCGCAGACCTCTTCGAACACCAACAAATTCATGTTTTTACGAGACGCGCTAAGCTAACCCATTAATTCGCGTCAAAAAACCGATACAATAAATTTTTTCGGGGAGACAGTTTTCCCATTTTTTGCATCCTTTGTCTTTGATATGGTACAACCAGGATTAGAACGAGAACGGAGCCAGATAAACAACGTACGGGTCAGATCACTTGACTCGACAATAAACGATATATTATCAGCCGGTTGGATGTCGACACTGACCTTTGACCGCCAGAGCGGTAGAGATTTTTACGGACCTCTATTAACTCACGTATTTATTACATGATAAACATTCTCATGTTGAAGATCTCTAAGCATACGTTCATAACTTAGCAGAACTCTTGTTTTCCGGCTTACTTTTCGAGGAAATGTTTTGCTTCAGCGCATCCTGGAAGACTTTGGACTGGATACCTGGCGCTTCTAAAACACTATTAATTGGAAGCCAGTTAACTTTTCGGTGATCGTGGATATCACGAAGAAGAAAAGAAATTTTGCGAATATATATATTCGAGTGTTACTCTTTCAAACTTGAATGGTCTGCTTCGAGCAAGCACCTAAAAATGAGTATATTCGCCAACATTATAAACACGAAATCCATTTGCCAGCTACACTTTTTCGTGAATTTATCCAAACTCAACGGCATTGTTCAGTTCGCTGACCTGAAGAGTCACGGACGTGACAGCTTCCCATTGTCAGCTGAATATTGTTTCGGATTTAGTCTGGCGGATGGTCGTATTAAGACCTCTCGATGAGGGAATAAGAGAATTTATTCACAACTGTCAGATGGGGAAGATAGCATTTCGGTGGCGGCCAGCGCCGCGACTGATGCCAGTTCCAGATCGGAGATTACGATTTTCAGTGGCAATGATCGACTACTGTTACATTGGACAACGTTATGGGGGCCGCTATCGCCGTTGGAGGCGGAAAGGAAACTTAAAAGGGCCGATTTCTGTACAAGAATATTTAAGCCGGGACAGTTCTCCTGTCAAAAAAAAAAAAAAAAAAAACAGAAAAACGATGCTTTCTCGCCACACAAAGCCAGGAGAGGGGGTAGTGCTACTACGTGAATTGGAGTAAAACCAACCTTTAGAATTCGACTTATGAAATCGTCGGTGGTCAAACGAGTTATCCCCCCCTCCCCTTTTGAAAGAAAACATCTCGTAAGTCGGAGATTCTTCAACTCCAGTAGACTAAGCTATGGTTTCCGTTAGCAGAAACTTCATGTTTCATACAGGGTTGTACCGTCATCCGAGGAAATTCTAAGAATTGTCTTTGCACTTCACATCCACCTTTATTCGATTGAAAAGTGTTTCTCTGCTATTTTAAAATAAATAAATAAATAAATCAAACACATGATCCCTTTATAAGCCTTTAAAGTCGTCGTCATCATCATCATCACCATCATCATCATCATCATCGTCAGCATCATAATTGTGTTATCTAAAAATTTAGAGCTCCTTATTTTCTCACACACCTGATATACGGAGAGACTGCGTCGGTTGGAATAATGCGACAAGGACGAAGCATATTTTCCTTTTGACAAACGTTTGCAATTTGTTCAAATGATCTCTGAAATAAGTAAGTAAGTCGGAAAGTAAAGAGAGATCCAGACACCGATTTCTTTAAAAATAACCCAGTAATGAAAAGCGAGACTGTCTTACAAGTGGTAGCTGGAACTACGCTATTCCGGCAGTTGTGATTTAAATTGAGCCGTCTTTGTAGCCAACGTCAGTTCCTCGCTTTTGTTCAAAATAGCTGCTCCCTGATAACATTTCTGCTTATGCCCGACAACAAGCCGGGCCCGCTAGGGTAGAATTTTCAATAGCAGATAGCCGAAAGGCGGTGGGACATAACTTAAATTTTAAAGAGAAAAGGGTTATCTGCTGCCGAATCCGTGTCAGTCTGATCAGCTCGCATTTCTAATTTATTTCCCCCATTAAACAAGACCGTGGTTAACCGGACAATAATCCTTCAGTTTTATCATACATTTTATGACTGTAATAGACTTCTATATAAATATATATATGTCTGCGTGTTTCCAAAAATTCTCCATCGCATATACAGATAACTGTGGTAAAATGATATAGAGAAGGACAAGAACAACTGACAATAAAGCCATAGCGGGCATTTCTTTGTGCAATCTGAAATATTGTGGCTTCGCTCTGAACAACAGTGTAAATTAACATGATTTTTAAAAGACTGTCAAGCTCAAAAAATACTTTGAAATATGCCAAAAAATGTTCAAAATCTGACAGTATTTTACTTTTTAGATAAATAATCCCGCCCATTCTTCCATACTCTCCATTCGCTTCATGCATTATTTTTTTAAAGATTTACGTCGAATTTACAAGATCGTAAACAAAGAGAGATAGTAAATGACATCTGAAGACGTGTAAACATTTAATATATAAAAAATAAACTTTCCTCCAAGATACTGGAGCAACGTTATGCTTAATGATCTACAGGCGACTATCAAACACATTGCCAAAGCACCTGATACACTTGTAAGTGAAATGCAAGAGACGCTGTCATACCAGCTTAGTTTTAAGATAGAGGAGAGGCGACACTCGTACTGGTTTCCTGTCGCCGATTAAAGGTAAACGCCTTGGCTTTCTGCAAAGCACGATCACTGCGGTAGTCAAGAACCGGATGCACGTCTGCGATGCGGAGAGGCAGAGACACGGAATAGAAGAGATTAGATCCTTAAGAAAAGAGACTGCACGCAACCATCGGCGAGTAAGGTGATGGTTACAATATTCTGGGACGTGAAAGATTGAACCTCAGCGTTGAACTTCACAGCGCTGTTTAAAGTATCAGATTTTCTATAGGTTTCAGATGGAGATTTAAAATGGACCGTCATCAGAGCATGCCGTGGCGTGCGAATTGAAAGAGATGCTGCTGCAGGATGATAGCTGAAACATTTGAAGAGGCTTCGCCGGAGGAGATTTTCAAAGAGCTACATCAACGCAGCGATGATGTGAAGATGGCAGTGCTATTCCGGCTGAAGCAACGGCAGCATACATTCTCCACTTTAGACACACACACAGATTTTATGAGATGATGAACCGAGAGCGTAGTGTTTGCCATTTATTATTACATGGAAACGTGACTCCAATTTAAATCTCTATTTTGGTAGCAATTTTTCTCAAATATTAAATGGCCTTAACTAATCGAAACGTCCTCGGTTGATTCAGTGCAAGACTCTTGGATATTTCTAGTATGAGAGCTATACTGTGGAGGTAAGGGATACAAACTAAACTACAGCAGTAAATTTTGCACTGAGCCAAAGAGAAAAACAGGCGAAGTCTCAGAGTTACCTAGGTGCAGTAACATGAGATCAGATTTCTGCCGATGATTGATTTTAACACTTTTCTAAACTGTTTCGCTTACCGAATATGGCGAACACCAGCCGATGCTCCCTGCTTCCACTGCTACGATTCCCATCAGACCACATTTTTGGAAAGATATGAAGGAACATACCGCTACCTCTTAAATGCTGGAGTATTGAAAAGCAAGGTGTTTAATATTCTATTTCAGTAAAATATACTTAAACAAAATAAATCTTATACTTAATAAACTTAGAAAATGATATTGTACTTTACAATTTTTTGGGGTTGAAAATGGATAAAGAATAAATTTATTGATAAAATTCACAATATAAATTTTAAAATGTAAAATGTAATATTCTCATTATATAAGGAATTAGATTTAGCAACAGAATTTATACATACAAAACTCTATGATGTAAAATTAAATATTTGTTAAAAGAACAGTTAAAATTCGTTGTTTACATTAAATCAAATAGATTGTTATACATAATTTTTCTTAATGTTATACATGAAACATCTTTGTAAAATGAAATGAGCATTTTTTGTTTAAGATACAATTTTAGCGTAGCAGAAATCTAACTCTGGTTTATAATTATTAGCTAGCTATAAATAATCAGTTAATAAAAATTGCGTACATGTTAGTTTTCACAGTGAAATTGTCGAGAACTGTGCACTGAAGAATGTGTTATAGAGTTAAAACTAGAATGTCGTAAGCGTTTGTATAATTGGTTCACGACATTCTTAAAAGGGAATCTAACAGGAGTAAATAAAAATTGTAAATTTTGTTTGTGACGGCAACATTTTATTGTGAAAGTATTGAATTAGAAACATATCTCTCTCTCTCTCTCTCTCTCTCTCTCTCTCTCTCTCTCTCTCTCTCTCTCTCTCTCTCTCTCTCTCTCTCTCTCTCTCTCTCTCTCTCTCTCTCATCTCTCCTCTCTCTCTCATCATCATCATCATCATCTCTCTCTCTCTCATCTCATCATCATCATCTCTCTCTCTCATCCTCATCATCATCTCTCTCTCTCTCTCTCGCTCATCATCATCATCACTCTTCTCTCTCTCTCTCTCTCTCATCTCTCTCTCTCTCTCTCTCTCTCTCTCTCTCTCTCTCTCTCTCTCTCTCTCTCTCTCTCTCTCTCTCTCTCATCTTTCTCTCGGAAGCTCACTATATGTTATTAAATTAGGAAAGCTTTCAGTTTGCAAAGTGAAAATTCGTCACTTCTCCGTTTACTCGTGCGGTTCCGATACAGGCAGTTCTCTTTATTGCAATGAATTGCACGACTCCACTCGAGAGAGTCCGCGACGTAATGGGTTTAAATCGAACGAATGCGGGCCGTTTATATTTTGTCGTATGAAAGAAAGGAAATAAGGGAAAATTCCACCGCGGTTTCCGCGCTCCCCGACGTGGGTTTGAAGTACCAAGCATGCTACTTAGTAACAATGAGGCAAATGGCTTTAAAACTGAAACAACCGCCGTGGTCCCGTCCGATCCATTAGTAGAGCTATTATGCTTTGTGAGTCTCGGGTTTAAGCGAGAGACTCTCCGTACCTGCAGCACGCTAAAGGAAGATAGACCAATCAGCTTTAAAGCGTCTTGTATCGCCTAGATAAGCTTGTAATTTCTTCGCGTCTTGGCCAAAACCATGCTTGCTGTCTTCTGAGAACCGACGGAACCTTTAAGAACGCCGCGGAGGCTTGTATATACTTTTGTTATTGCTGCTTCTACCTAAAAAACCCATTATCGTGTGTCCTCTTAGATACAACTGCGTCTTTGTTAGATGAGTAGTGAGTGATTATACACAAGGAAATATAGCTCGTACACATTACACTTTTCGAAGAATCTAGTATTGTATTTAAGTTTCAACGGTAAAAACATCACTCAAATAATTCCTTTATCTTCTGTCAATGCTTATATGGGTGTGAATGCTCAGTTAACTGTTTAAAAAAAGTATATTCTTTATGTGTAATGTAGTATGCACTCTGTCCGTGAGAGAAAACCATTTTTCATGACTGTAATTGCTTCGGTATGTCTTGAATACAACATGGAACCACTGCACAGCATTTCTCTGGAGAGAACAGACGCACAGATCTTTAGTGGTAATTGTACACAACGTCATCTATATTTTTGTCTTTAATGATGCCATAAAGAAAACAAATAAGCGCCGTATAATTTCCATGACAAGGCGTTCTCTCTCTTTTCTTTTTTTTTGTTCTTTAATTGGTCGTTAAAGATGAAGTCAAGAATAGTTGCAAATCTATTTGGTTTTCAGAATCTGGAAGTGGCCACTATTTCAAATATTATTTTCTTATGTTGCCAGAGGCCGTCATGTTGGAATTATGTCAAGTAAACTGCTGGTGTAGACTGGTTTTTGTTAATTCACAAATAATTATACCACAAAGAGATTACGCACTTGAGGCAGTGTTATGGAATCAACTTTACGGTACCGAGAACAACTTCACCGCGAGTCCTGTTAAACCAGACAAGAATGATTAACTTAGAAACATGTCTGACACAACCTATGGGGGCAGAGCCCTTGTCTTTTTTTTCTTGACAAGTCCCAGTCTCAGAACTTTGCTAGATCGTCATTCTGATGTGTAGAGGACAACGTGGAAAAGGATTTCAACGGCAGATGTTGGTGAAATTTGATCAACGTGGATCTGGCTAAGAGATGGTTCGGGAAAGGCATCAGTATGCATGACAAGACAGCCTTCTGTATTTAAAAAAATATGATTAACTTCTATCAGCTTTTATGGCGGAACCCTTGACTCCTATTTCGAAACTGGTCCTCATAGGCTAACGATATTGCCCATGTAATTCGTCATGTGAAAGAATGCGATTGCCCTCTAAAGCTCTGGACCTTCAGAATCCGATTTAAGCTTATTCATCATAGTCGTAGAAATTATATGGATGCAAGATTTCCTTCGGAAACACGGAGTTTTGTTCCAATAGATGCCCTATCTACACGGTGTACGAGAAATAGAGTGTAAGTATTTACTCTTCCCAACTCCTTTTATAGATAAAATAACTACAAGGCATTTTGATGCCTTTATCGTCAAACTACCCGCAACTCTTTCTGACAGTACCAATATCTATTTACAATAATATTTCCTGGAGCTTTTCAATTTCATCATTAAAGTCCTCTTTCCTTTCTAACAATTTTCACAACTTTTAAAAACATTTAATATTTTATCAAACTATTGACTCACACGTATTTATTTAAAACTTTGTGTCATAAAATCCTCATGAATGTTCCGCTCATTATTTATTTGCATGAGTGATGCTTGCCGCTATTTCACCCAGTATTCTAGCGGTCTCACGACGGTCTGGAATAAGTCCATTTTTTTGCCATATCTTTCTTCAACATTGGATTGTTATCACGTCTCAGAAACCAACCCAAAACGTCAAGCTAAATGTGATAAATTGGAGACAACAGTCTAAGTCATCAGCAAACCTTTAAATTAGCATCTTTCAGATGTAGTTAATTAACTTAAATTGATTGCAGATTTCAAGAAGAGGAAAGTGCAACGATCGCGGGACGCGGACGGTGTGAGGTCTGTCGAGACGAAGCATTCAAATTGAATGCAATTAGGCGAAGTAAGGTTTTGAAAGATTTATTTGTCAGAAAAACAGTTTTCAATTTCATTTTTAAATAATCAAAGATTTTGATTTATCTTTCGGCTTAATTTTACTAAGGTTCCCTCCACCCGCCACGACGCCTCGCCAACAGCGGAGAAACCTGCTAACTTGTAACATTTATTTCTTTAAGAGAAGCGACCAATGAAGTTTGACGTCTTCGAGTCGTTCGTACGAATGACACCGAACGTTATTACGTCGCTGAGGTTTCGGTTATCCGGATATTTCCGATTTTTTGCGCTCTCTACCATAATAAGTACTTAGCCCCGACAAAGGGGAAAGTGGGCGAATTTTTCGGATGGGGGAGGAGGGTTAGGATAGGGGCAGGGAACCAAGAAGATTCTTTAGTAATAGTTTGGAGATACATTTCGAGAAATTGGAACGTATAAAGTAATCGATGGCCAAGGTAGAAACGAAGAGAAAACAGAAACGGTTCCAGCGATTTCGGATAAGTGGAATGGTGTGGGGGAAAATGTAAACTCATCGTTTTGTGTGTGTGTGTGTGTGTGTGTGTGTGTGTGTGTTAATTACCACATTTTGTTTGCTTCACCTTTTCAGGATGCTGCTTTGTTGTGGTTGGGGTCTGCTAAAATAACTAAACGTTTATATATCTTGAAAAATCCAAGAAATTGCGTTTTTCTGTATTTGCACAGTTATGATTGTCATCCTTTAAAATAAATATCTTTGTGTCTAAGTGGACACCTCATGAACGCTCTTTTTTCACAAACAAAATTGTTCAAATATTTGTTTTTGCTTGTTTATATTTTTCTAACAGTCATATGTTTATATACATACACACCAATGTAACTGTATGGGCGGAAAAGTTAATTTATTCATAGAATTTTGGATATTTCATTGTTGAGTCCGCGATTTTGGTTGCCAATATATATATATGGGATACAGCACTTTCGTCTAAATCATTTTAGTCTAATTCAGTTTAGTCTAAATTACTTTGGTCTACAAACACTTTAGTCTAAATGCACAATAGTGTACAAACATTTGATCTAGTTTGAAATTATTTTAAACACAATGACTAAATAGGACTTAATCACAATGCAGGGGTAATAATGTTAAAACAGGGTTTGTTGTGTATATTTGGCCAAGCTTGAAACAAACAGGGTTTTAAAACTAATGACAATTGCTGAATACGATTCAATCATAGTGGAAGGGTAATTGTGATGAAGTCGTGATTTCGTTATGACCTGACCTATGCCGTATCAACTCCATTTAACTCAATTAATTTAATCGTCTAAACAGAAAGTAGCAGCAATAAGGATTATTTTGCTTTAGTGAATGTTGTGTTTTTATTTTTTACGAGAAGAACGCGTATTTCATATGCAATGATGAATGACTCGAGACTCGAGCTCGGGACTCGCATTTAAAATTATTTATTTGTTATTTGCTTCCGTGTTTAATGCTTTTATTCTATAAAATAAATACAATCATATAATATGAAATAATCTACACAACACCACGACTGTTGTTTTACATCCCTCTTGTGATCAACATTTAGTACACACACAGTTGGAGTGGTTTTAGACCAAAGTGCCTTCAGACAGATGTGCTGTTAGACAAAAGCGTCATTAGGGGAAAGCACTTTTAGACCAAAGTGATTTTAGACAAAAGGGTTTAGACAAAAATGCTTTAGACGATTGTACCTACACCCATATATACAAATTCGTGTTATAATATTTTGAATACACCTCAAAAGGTGAGTTCGTTTTTGACAAAGAACTCTGATCTAATCTCTTTGAAATTGGCATCCGAAATCGGCCAATAGAGGTTCCTTAAAAAATGTGTTGCCAAACGTAAGTGGTAGTCTCCACATCTCGCCATTTACTCTGGTTTTATGGCCATATCAGGCTACACTCCGTCCGCTCCGTTGATAATCTTTTACTCTTCGTAGATAAATTTTTCGCAGATTGCCAACAATTCCTTTTGCTGACGCAGCATCAAAGTTACTATGCAACGGTTTTACATAGACTACGGTATAGGAACAGATGGTTAGACGATAACCACTGTTTACAGATGTAAATGAAGCCTTCTCTTTTCCTGGTACAACAAGTTGTTTATTTAGCTTTTCAATTTTTAACTTAGGGCTGGTTCCTGGTCATTTATCAAGGTTGTTTTTTTTTATTTGATGAAATCTCTTGTATATGCATTTTGCTGCATGTATTTTAATCTGTTGTTGTTTCGGACTTTCTGCAAAGATGAACATAAAATTTTTTGAAAATGAATAATATTTCATATTACGCAGCATTTTGATAAAGTTGTGTTCCTCATATAACCAAATTACTCTTTAATTGGGTGTCCTGCGTGCATATCTTGTACGAACTTTTCTGCGTTTCTCCTTGTCTTTAGACAAATAAAGGCAGTTCTTAGCAAGTCTTATTACTGAGTTCCATTACGTCACATATTTTCCAACTACCTGCACATCGGTTAGACCTGTTCAGTAGTGATTTTTTTTTTTTTTCCCCTAGTTCACCGCGATCTATTTTTCTTTCTTTTGAATGAACTAAATTCGTTGGTTTGGTTTCATTCGTCTATGAAAATGTCTTTAAATCCTATCGCCAGCCGGGTTCTTGTGACCCACGTGTAGTTTCGCCTGTCAATTTCACTTCCACGGCTCAGCACTACTCGCCACCGACTCCTACACTCTCTCACCCTAGTTGATCTGCTGTCCTTCCTAATACTTGAAATGTGAGAAACTTCAGCTGTCTGCTCTTCTCCTCCTCTCCGGAGTACGCAAACAATAGCATTACACCAACGTTTATTACACTCACTGAAACTGGCCAACACAATCGAGGGACTTTTCGCTGATGCAGTAAAACATCTTTTCAAGTATTAACATTCTTCGTGCCCTCCACAACAAATATCAACGTAAGTATGTGCAATAAGTCGGATGTATTTAATTTGTACTTGTTTATTTGATTAATTACTTTAAACTTTATATGCAAAAAACTTTTTTACGATAAACTATCCCAGTAATCAATCTTTCTATATCATAGAATCAATTATATTATTTATGTTGCATACCGCGTTTGCTAAACATGTGTTCTTATTATTATGTATATATATTGAATTAAAAGGTAACAAAATATATTTTACATTTTAGAAAAAATAAGAAAAAACTATGGGAAATATAAATAGAACTAAAAATATACATTGATAATATTTCGAACGTTAATTACACCCATTTTCAACTGAAAATACCGACATGAAAGAAAGCAGACCTGCAGAAAATATTACCAGGAATGTTTATATAACCATTTAATATACTGGGGGATATCAGACTATTTAAAAGAACATGCAAAACAAAGTAGGGAGAAAAAAAATCTAAGAAAAGTGGTGCTGACGAACTTTGTTGGATAAAACTTTTAGATTATGAATAAATAAATAGTTTATAATTTTTTAGTGGCAATCAGTTGAGGACTTAATCAAAACAGCGATTGTCCAAAGAAAATTTAATATATAGTCATCATTCAATCATCTGATTTATAAAAGCAGTGTAATTTCTCTACGCACAGCTTATGTTAATAACATAAAGCATATATATATATAAGCTGAATCCATTGGAGTCCAAGACATTCTTTCAAAATCATAACGAGTTACCAAAACGTAGACTATCATCAGTTGTGTTGTCACCTTGTTCAAAATCTAACAAGAAACTCGCATTGACAGCACTTTCTCCGATCTAAAAGAATTTCCGTGATATATGAAAGGATGAAGTTATAAATATAAAAATGTGAGTACATTTTAGCAATCCACAATGATAGTCCGCTGGCATATGCCATGTGACCAGAAACTCTTTGTTGTAGGAGAGTTCCAACATGGCTACAGAATGTCCGACGTTGTTGCAAATTGCAGTGTTGTACGGTCATTCATCAGCTGACTGTATACACTATCACCAGTCTTATGTTGTCAAGATGAAGGGATCGTCACGCAGAACACTGTTTAAATGTTACTCAGACCCAACAACACTTACTTGCAATCAGAGAAATTGAGCTGTCTAGACAAACATCAGAACCATTTTTACCGTGCAAAATTACGAGTCAGAGATTAGTTTTTTAGTTTCCCTTTGAAAAATCTTCTCCCGAGCAATGTTCAAAATCATTGGACAAAGGTCCATTAGAAACACGTGATAATTTCTGATAAAGAATTGTTTAATATTGAATTCCCCTGATAGCAGATTTCGTGAATGATGGCACCGGCAAGAACACCATACTTCTGCCATTGCTGTGACAGCACGATCGTCATGGCGGTGTCAGTATGATGGTGTGAAGGTATGGTGACTGACATGTCTTTTATTTTTGACATTTTTCAAGATCAAATGACTAATCAAAGATATCTAGATGAATTTATGAGAAGGAATATCCGGCTTCTCATAAAAAGTGACACCAGGCTGGTGTTCCAGAGCGACAATGTCAGCCAGTACACATGGGCCTAAGGCTGTCACAGCATTGGTTAAAAAGACTGACCAACCATGATTTCTGCAAATCTTTTGCCATCATGAAAGACTTGAGAATCTACTTCCACAAAACCTACATGACCTTGTCGAACCTACAGGTAATCAAGCATTTCATTTTAAACATGCCTAACGATATGCTAGCTGAATACATTCACAAGGTGACCTCATCAGGTAATCTTCATGTTAATCATCTTGTAATTTTTTCTACTGTGTATAGAGCCACAGAAATTATGACGTCATCCCACTATGGACATATCACGAAATTCATGGCATAGTCTGGCTGAGGAATAGATTTTTAAAAATAATTTCTTATTGTCTGTTGCATTTCTTCACAAGTAGAGTTACATATATAGTCAAAATTTAATATCTCTGAAGTTTCGTAATCAGTATGTATTAAAATATGTTTATATATACTAAATATGCATCTAAATTACGAAATTGGATCTATTTAGTATATTATTATTATTATTATTATTATTATTATGATTATTATTATATTATTATATTATATTATTATTATTATTATTATTATGATTATTATTATTATTATTATTATTATTATTATTATTATTATTATTTTATCTTATTATTTATTATTATTATTATTATTATTATTGGTACAATTATTTATACTTCACTTATTAAAAGAAAGAAATGGAAGAGTATCTCGCCCAAAACCTCGAAGTCACATTTTCTAAAACTTATCTGTGATTGGCTGAACGATCTTACCAATTTACGTTTCAAAAGGTTGTTGTTGTTGTGTTGTGTGTGTGTGTGTGTCCATCTGTGAGAATAAAAATATAGTACTGATTATTAATAAAACAATACAGAGAAACAAGTCACTGGCACATTGAAGTGCGAAATTGCTCCTTTTCAGATGGCGATTCAGGTGACTGTCGGCAGCGAAAACGGTGATAAAAGCATTTCGGTTCACCTTTCAAAAGGTAAAATGTGTGCCGACTGCGGCAGAGAAGAGCGAAAGTAGGGGTTAGGCGGGGAGAAACTTTACAAATGCTACCCTTCATCCGTTAGCCCGCCCACATGCAGCATCCATCTGCATGCACGCAACTGTTATTAGACAAATGTTGCATAAAAAGTGAAAGTAAATGTAACACAAATATCAAAATAAATGGGAAAGTCTCTCACTGTTGTCGGTCGAGGTAGCAATTTTTGTCCGTGACAATACAATGCGCTGAAATCTAAGAGAACTCTGAAAAACCAAATGACGCTTCTACCGTTAAGAAATAAAAAAAAAAATTTAATAACCGATGATCTTAAAATGTGCGTGCGCTATTAATTGAAGTAATGTTCGTATAAAATTACTTAATTCATCTGCTAGGAATATGTATGCCATTTTAGTATTAAGTTTAAAATGCTTTTTCGATAACGTTTCTTTCGCGTTTTATAGCGGCTTTTCTCAGATATTCTCTACCCGGTTATAATGTACCTCTTGTCTATACCCGGATATAACGTACCTCTATACTGTCAGCTGAAAATGTCGCTTTGAATTATTATTTTATTTTTGTTATTTTTTATTTTTTTATTTTTAAGGTGCAACTGTACATAAAGTGAGAAAAGAACAGATATTTTTTTGCATATCAAAGGCGATTTCTAAATATGGATGGATGAACATTAATGAAAAAACTATGATGATTTTTTTAAAACTTTGTCACAGTAATGACGACTTTATTTAAAATAGATTTTAAAAAAATTACAGGACAATGGCTGCGTAGGCTAGAAAGAGAGAAGGCCGGTGTATTATGATAATGATGGAAAATGTTTTGAGCTATTTTTTTAAATTTTAACGATTTAAAAAATGTACTTAGTGCATCAAGTAAAATATAACACAACAATCAATCTTTTTAAACATTTTGCTGTTTTACATGGAAAAATCATCCTCTTTGTACAGTTTCGATGGGAAAAGGTTAATTTCTTATAGCTTTGGCATTTCGAACAGCTGTTTCATTATTTACAAAAGACCAAACAATGATCCCGGCTGCCCAATGTGTAAAATAAGTAATAATGAAAGGAAAGAGACCTTCGCCATTTTCGAGAAAGAAAAGGTAATAACGGTGCTGTTTCTCGAGGTCGGTGCGTGTATTAAATATCGTGTCTACAAGGGACACAATCCTGGTGATGAAAATGCAGTACGGCGGTTGTTCGCTTGGAAGTGTTGCCAGTCCTGCACCAGGAAGGAAGAGCTCTTTATTTTTTATAGATGTGGAAGGAAAACGAATTGCCCGGAAGATAGGAGCACGGCTGACCTTACAGGCCCAGTAGGCTATCCACCCAGCCGTTCCGTAGACATGTGAAATACAGCTGTGCGGTTAATATTTTTATTCTTTTTTTTAAAAAAAAAAAATTATAAGTTATACAGAATTAGGTTTATTTTAAAATTAAGAATTTGGAAATTAAGAGATAAAACATCTATTTTATGGCGATTAGTTGCAAGGTCACAGTAAGTCAAATGATTAGCAGGAGTATTCCCTTGATGTACTTATATTGAAAAGTGTATATATGCATGTATGAATGTTTGTATGTATGTTAAACAGTTCAATTGCCTTGCAGTAACGGAAAGCAGAAACACGAGATAAGAAAGGGGAGAAATTATGTTTAATTTTATTAACAGCTGGAAAACGATAATTCGAAGCGGACACCCGTATCTTTGATCTGAATTTCTTCCGCTCCTAAAATCCAAGCTTGGAAAAGTAAGTTGCAGAGAGGGAGAGGGGGGGGAGAGGAGTGTTAGATGAACCAAAGGAAAAAAATCGGTAAAGAACGCGACTTAACCACACATTCATGAATTTAGTTCCATAAAATGCAATTGAATAAACAACGTAATATGATGCGAATCAATTCTTGAGAGAGAAGAGTTGAAGGAGGTGAAAATCACAACCGGCTAATTGCCAAGTTTTTTTTGTTGTTTTTTTGGGGTTTTTCAGGCTTAGTGTTTTAATTAATAACCTAAACCAACAACGAAATATGTCTTTGTTTCCGATTTGTTAGTGAAATTCAGTTATTTTAGGCGACTAATTAATTAGCGACCGATTTTATAGTTCTTCATAAAGATAATAGGATATTTGTCGAATTTTATAAACATAAATATTAGCCATTTGGTGATTACTTAAATATGCTTTCATTAGTATCTTCTAACAGTAAATATTAATAATGAATAAGATCACAATTATAGTATAGTCCACTAGATGAAATACGCCTTTAATGCCAACATCATAAAAAGTTTATCTTCATCAGTAAATGTCATGTAGACTTTTCTTAGCGTGATAGTAAACACGACATTTTGGCGGTACGTAATGTGTTGATCCTATTACGAGCAAAAGGGACTTTCGTATCAAAACAGCAAAATAGGGAAAGTAGATATAGTAACATATAACATAAATGAAGCTTGGTTTGCGTCTCTTTAATTTTTGTAACAAGAAAGAGCTGATAAGTGCGGCAAATCTAGAAATACATACTAACTGTTCAAGTATACGATTCAGATTGATAACCGGCTAAAACCGTGCAATTAGAACAATATATTTTTGTTATTCATAACCTAGAATTGCCAAATTTTAATTAATATTATGCGGCTTTACTGGTTTTATAGCTTGTTGCATCAACTTCGTTACCTTCAGACCCGATAAGGGTCCATGCCACAATAGGCAGACAAATCTTTTCTCTTTTTCTGGATAACAACTGCAAAATCATTTTGCTTTACCTTGCAAAGTTTTAACTTATAAGCATTTGCGTTTGCCAGAAACATCCTACCATTTCGAGGGGACCTTATTCCAAGACTTCTATTCTGTTAGAGAAGTCGGATGTTTTGTAGGTTTTAGAAGTATTTTCATTTCCAACAGATACCAGTACTGGAACAAATCCATTAGGAATAAAGATCCTTTGAACAAATTCATCAGCCGCGCAGCAAACGGAAGTCGTGTGGTTACTGAACTGTCATATCTGATATAGAAACAATCCGATTTCAACTATATATAATATATATTTGTCGTTCATCGCAAGATCAAAGAAACTCTTCGAACTACCGTTGACGAAGCTAGATGCAGCGACATGCGTACGTGAGCACGTCATAATGATTTGTCATTAAACCGGAATTTTATAAATGAGTCATCTAACTAAAGTAGGCAAAATTTCACTTTAATTTTAGGTCTCAGTCCAAAATTTGCTCACTCACCTAAAGACGTCCCCTTTGTTTTCTTACCTCAATAGCGTCAGGAAACATTTTAAAAAAGTATATAGCCTATAAGCTTCCCGTGTCTAAAATGTTATGCTTCTTTTATTTAATGTGCATATATTTCCTCTGCCTGCGGGTAGTTATATTAAAAAATCGTTGGTGAACAGCAGACACCTGCCTGTAACTTCACCCACGTGTTTTAATGAATTATGTGCGTGTGCACTTTGATATGCAAAAGAGAAATATAAGTGGTCGTTTATTGTATTGACGATCGCAATAAACGCGAATATGATTTGCAAACATCATCTAGGGTTATGCAAGTTTCGTTGGTCCTTAGAAGTTTGGCTTACTGGCAGTTGTAGCATTTTTTTTTTTTTTTTACTGTCGAGGTAAGACATTACGAATTGAGCCAAACCTATTTACCTGTATATTTGGACAAGTATGTTTCGTTAATGTTAAGTAGATTACAGCGCGCGCACTGACTGGCTACAGGATAACCTTCGTAAAGGTTTAGAACATCTTGACAAATCATAAACGTAGCCATCGGACCTTGTTCTAGAGAGAAATAGGTTGCGCCCGGCTTCTAGGTGGGGATGTGTTGTTATTCGTCACAGTGTTCGGCTACGCATCGCTCTTCCGGAACCAGCCGAGTCACCGAGTTGATGGACACTCGAGTTGGTAAATCTAACCGCTTGAAAGGGGGGGGGGCGAGTTATTCATACCCAGAGCTTCCTCCGTCTTCCTATTATTGTTACCGAATAGATCCGCGTTAGACTTGCGCATGTTGATAAAAGACTGTGACCTGATGGGTTCTGTGAAGAATTTCCGTATCTTTCTAGCCTGATTTACTGTCTGATTGATGGGTATGTCTGTGTGTGCGCGTGTTTGAGAGACAGAGAGAGTTTAAAATGTATATTTAGACCATTTTGCCTGCATTCTCTCGATCATCTAAGGTCACACATCTCTTCTCTGTGCGGAAAACCTAAAAGATGTTCTCTTTCGATCAAGATACTGTAGGTTAAAACCTTTTCTTCTAAAAAGAAAAGAAAGATTTATGCTATTGTTTAAAAAGCATTTTCAGGTAAAAAATGAAATGGTTATTTTGCCACGTTTAGGACACAGTAATTTAACTTTAAAGTGTTAATTTCAAAAGTAATCATAATGAGTAGAAAAAGGTAAGTTCCTTGTAGAAATTTGCTACATACTTAAATGGTTAATAAGTATAATAATATAATAAACGGATTAATATTTCTGGATGAAGGGTTGGATATACAGATGTAATTTATCAGGTATCTCCGCTTTCTCAGTTAAAGTCATCATAGTAACTATTCAAACAAAATTAAGTTTGCTCAAAGGACCTGACTGAACAGCGTGATTTATGTAATCTCATGCTTATATATAGTTTTTTTCTTTTGATACTGAAAGTCATTACTCTTAGCGTTTGCCTTATATCTCCTTATAATTTGTATTTTTCTTCTTTACTTACGTTTCTATTTAGTTTAATAATGTAATTAGAGGTCAGCGTGGTGATTAATAAGTGGACAATGATGAAAAAAAATAAGTTGGTATTTTAGAAATAGTTTTACAAATTGACTCTTTTTTCTCTCTCAGCGACCAGACAAAATGCTATATTCTTAGCTACTTGCTGCTGCTAGCATACTGTAATTAATAATAACTAATAATAATAATAATAATAATAATAATAATAATAATAATAATAATAAATAATATATAATAATAATAATAATATAATAATAATAATAATAATAATAATAATAATAATAATAATAATAATAATAATAAAATAATAATAATAATAATAATAATAATAATAATAATAATAATAATAATAAAAAATAATAATAATAATAATGGTGCCGTTGGTAGAATATTTACTAGGCGAACACTCATAAGTTGTACGTAAATGAAAGAGCTGTCCAGATACTGCACACATCCTAACAGAGAATGTAATCAGGGAATTTCTATTGACTGATCATGTGAACAGTGAGAAACCACGTCATTATCATGTGAAATTAACGTATAATCACCATGTAATGATGCGAAATATATTTATATCGGTTAACCAAAAAAAAAAAAAAAAAAAAAAAAGGAAAGGGGAATGAAAATTAAAAGACTTCACACGGATAAATAGTTTTACTATTTACCAGTGACGAAACTATTCTTGAAGCATCATCGCCATATGAAACTTACTTGTTCGTAAAGCAGCAATGAACTGTATCTGCTAATGACTACAGGAAAACAAAGAGAAATATCGTACTCACTGATCGATCGAACTGCGACTGATCAGTCTTTCAGCGATGGTTACAGGGTTATTGGATTTTACATGGGTTCCCTTAATAGAGTAGTTAAGAAATGTGCGATGAACCAGAATAAAAGAAAGCCAAGTCACTACAATTACAGGTGAGCCCTTTTCTGTCAGAAACAAAAAGTACATAAGCAAATAATTGAACTGATAAATAAATCAGAGAACGCGACATTCGTTGTACCCATTCTGACGATATATTTCTAATCGCTTAATGCGTTTCTCTCACAAATCAAAATTAGATTCAGTGTATCCGATATCCCTCAAACGGGACTAATGAATTCTAGTGGAAAGAACGTCAGCAGGCGAGCAGCACGGCGTTTCCGGCTGTGCTAATCCGACCGCCAGGATTTTGTGCTGCTAATCTGTTTGGTTATTTGTTTCTAACGGTATAAATATAGCGGAAAGCATTAGATCTCTAAACTATCGTCGCCGGGGCAAAAAAAAAAGAATCAATACGGACTTAAATGTAAATCGGCTATAGATCTCCTTAGGGGATGATGATTTTCAACCTGAAAAAGATCACAAAAAGGAAAACATAAAATTACTTTTTTTTTCTTTTCTCAAAATTTTAGTCGCAAAGGTTTTTAGGATGGCGATACAGTGCATACTTACAACCATTTTTAAATTATTATAGTTAATATAATTACTAACCTTGATCCTAACCCACCGGTGTTAACTCATGTTATACTTATGTGGAATCAACTGCACGATTTTAATTCTCTTGTTCTAATTTAACATTCCAGAATTTACAGAATTAGAATATAAACTAACATTAGGAATGCAGTTATTTGTGGGGTCTTTTTGAAGGCAATGTGCGCTATTAGACAATGGGATACGGTCATAAGATGAATGGGGAAAAATTAACTGTGATTAGGTGGGGATTCCATACTGTCAGAACACAAAAATTCAGGGGAACAAGATGCTTTTAAAGTTATACATCCTATTTTTTATCGCGTCAAAAAAACAAAAGTAATTTGCGCTTTCACTTTCCAAACCTTAGTAATAGATAATACCCATTCAATAAAGAAAGAAAGCATTCTCTATTCAATAAATTTCTTGGGTGTGATGTACAGATGCTATGTAACGCGCCATTGGTGTTTTAAAAATCTAAATTTGCATAAAAATTTTTTTGCCATCAAATTTTAACAAACTCGAGTTGTGTCTAGACAATTTTATTTTTGGTCAAAGATCGGCAAACGAAGTGTTTTTTTTTTTTTACTACTACTTTAAAGCTGAAGTTAAGATGCATATTTCTAACAATTCCAGTAAATCGTTTGCGCAATTTTCCAAGATATCCACATTCATCGTGGGCTGCTAAGATAGCGACAACAACAACAAGCCGGCCCAGTGGGGCAGGTGGTAGCGGGTTAGCTCCGTAAGGGGACCGTTGCTCCTGTACCGGGTTCGATCCCAGGCTGGGATCGGAGGAGAGTTGTCGCTGATGATCGCCAAAGCGTGAAACAGCTGTACGACATCTCCTTGGTGTCCGACGTGAGAGAGACCTCCCGGGTCCTTGGGGCCCACGGTGTTGGGGGACCGGGCCGTTTGTCGGCTCGACGAACATCTCTCAGTAACGAGGAGGACTCGACAGAGAACAGGCCACTTGTCTTTACGGGATGCGATGCCATTGAAAGAACCTCGTTCGGAAGTCCAAACTCGCTCAACAACAACAAAACAGCCGTGTATACCGAGTGTAAGTAAGATCGAAAATCCACAGCACACATCATGGCTAGTAACCGGAGATTCCTGTTGGAAACCCCCAGCGTTAGCTGTCCACAGTATCAAACCGGTATCTGCGTTGTTAAACACACAGACTTGAGGTCAGTCTGACTTGTTCATAGCGCGACTGGTTTTCCTTGCGAGGATTTCGAGTGCAAGCAAGCTCTGGCCGTCCGACCTTCCATTAACAGGACTCATCTGGTGAAACGAATCAACATCTAATTTTCACTGTTTAGTCGTCTTCTCTTCTTTTTTTTGGCTATCCGTTTGTCTGGTTCTGCCTCTTCCCACACCCCCAACACACAATATTTCTATCATTTATTTTCTGAAAACTTTAACTTTCTTTCCCGTGTACAAGTTACCAGTCTGGCCCTTCATGACACAAACGACATCCTTCACCGCCAGCTCAATCTGTTCGTGTTTTTTTCTTCTATTGCGCTCATAATTTCTAGTTAATGTTATTTTTTTCTTTCTTCAAAAATTCCTGAATCAAAAAAGATAGTTTAAAAGAAATTACTGTGTACATAGCTATTTTTCTTTCTTCTTCGATCACTCGTCGTTACGCGCACTCCGGCCCACTGCATCCGTCCTCAGCAGTGGTTTGTCCTTCTGACTTTTCCTTGTCATAGGAGACTCGCCTCCGTCATGGCTACAGAGCGCCCCCATCCCCGCCCTTGGTTCCTCTGTCTGAAGGCCTACATAGGCCACTCCCCAGCAGCAATGCCAGTAAAGTACCTCGCTCAAGGGTCACAACAATGTGCTATCAACAGGGATTGAACCCAGGCCCCTTAGGTCCCGAAGCCAACACACTCACCCACATTGCCTGGCGTACTTAGCTATCAAAAACCGAGGTATCTCCAACCAACGTTCGTTGAATATCTACCTGAATGGTGACAGTCATACGTATTCACTTGAATATCTTCAAATTACGATTAATCTTTGTCATACTGAGTAGTGACAGACTGAAATCTTCAACAGAAAATGTTGCATATCAGTAAAAAAAAAAATAAAAAAAAATATTGATTTCAATTTTTATCTGTAAAGTGATAGTTGGATATGTTCTGACAGCTTTGATTCCCTGCTTACCTGATTAATATCAGTTCTCTATCATCGAACAGCAATCATTCCTTGTCTACCTGAATAGCGATAACTGGATATCAACAGTATTCATTTACCGTCTACTCTATTTAATAATAGTTTGATATCTTTATACAGCACTAATCCACTGTTTATCTAATCAGAATAGTTTATTTTCTCCAGACAGCAATGATTCATTCACAGTCTGATGTAAAAGTTTAATATCTTCAAACAGCTTTGATTCAGCGTTTATCTGATAACCGATGATTTAATATCTATTAATAATGCTTATCTATCGTCTACTCTATTGATGATTGTATATATCTTCAAACAGCATTTATTTCACTGTCATACTGATTCTGATTAATCGATATAAAAAACCATTCACTGTTTACCTGATTAGTAAAGTTCGATATTTTAAAACGACTTTTATTTATTTTATTTTTTCTACATAATTTTTGATAGTTCGATTTCTCTGTCTACCTCATTACTGAAAGTTTGATATTTTAAGACAGCGATGATATACCGTTTGCCATATTGTTGATTTTATTACCTATCTAATTAGCTATTTAGCGATAACTGAGTATCTTCAGAAAGCACTAATTTCTTATATCATCGAAAAGTGTTTATTCACTGTCTATGTAATAAGTGATAACTTGATATCTTATCGTAGAGTTGATTCCGCTGTACCTGATTATTGATAAACTAATATTTCTTTATAGTAGTTATTCAACATCTTCACTGTTGATAACTTAATATTTTTAACAGAATTGATTAATCTTCTACTTTATTATTGATAGTTTGATATCTTCAGACTACTTTGATTTACTGTCTAACTCATTAAAAGTAGTTAGACATTTTTCAAAAAAATTTAAATTTACTGTATATCTTAGTGATTGGATCCTTTCTTTCGATAGTGTTGATTCACTGTCCACATAATTAATGAACGTCCGATATCTTCAAATAGCATTGTTGATAACAATACTTACCTGAGTAGTAAAGTTTGATATCTTCAAGACAGTGTTGATTCACTGTCTACTAGTAAAAGTTGGATATCATCAAACAGCTTCTATTTAATTTTCTACTTAATCATTTATAGTTCGATATCTTCAAACAGCATAGATTCCCTTGTGTCCTATTAATGATTGTTTGATAACTTCAAACATCTTTAATTTCTCTGTCTAAATGTGATAGATTTTTGTTTGATATCTTCAAATAGCGATGACCACATTAGTGAGATTTTGATATTTTAAGACAGCACTTAAGCGATTGTTCAGTATCCATATAAAGCGTTAATTCACTGTTTTTCATATCAGTGATATATCGATATAATCAAAGAGCGCTGATTTCATTTTCCATCTGATTATTAGTTGTTTGATATCATTAAATGGTTCATCAGGATCAATCTGATTAATGATAATATGATATCTTCAAATAACATTTATTTTACTGTGTACATAATTACTGCGAGGTAATTATCTTCATATACATTTGATTTACTGTCTATTGTATAATTCTTCGTTAGACGTCTTCAGAAACTGCTGATTTCGTTCAATATCTTCGAACAGTCCTGATTTCTTGCCTTCATAAATACTGATAATTTGATATCTACGGTGAGTTAATGTCTGCTCACATGCTGATTATCGACATCTTCAAACTTTGTTAATTCACAGTATATCTGTTTAGTAATATGTTTTTACAAAAATGCGTTGATTCATTGCTAACCTAACTATTGATAGAACAGAATCCTTTATTAGCGTTCTCTCTATCACTGTCTGGCTGAAAAGTGATAGCTCACTATCGGGATACACCACTGTTATATAATTATTTATTTTTTGATATACTCAAACAACGCTGATTTCACTACCTAAATAGTGATAGTCCGTTATCTTAAAGCCGCATTGATTTCATTGTTAACCTGATTAGTAACGTTCAAAATCTTCAACATGTGTTGCTTTTATTCATACCATTTTATTCATTGTTTTATATCTCCAGTAAGTGTTTATTTCACAACCAAAATGATTACTGATGTTTTAATATTTTCTAACTTTGATGATGCACTATCAATCTGATTACTGATAGTTCGTTATCTTTAGATAGCGTTTTCGACAGGTTCCTTGATTATTGATAGTTTTATATTTTCAAATAGCATCGATTAAAAATTGTATGTAATTACTTATAGTTCGATATCTCCAAATAGACTCAATTCAACGTTTTTTATTCTTCTGATTAGTCATAATACAACATATTAGAACGGCGTATTATTCATAGTTTGATTTCTTCAAGCAATGTTGATTTCATTGTCCACCTGATTAGTGAGTGCTCCATATCTAAAACATTGTTGATTTCACTTTTACCTTATTAGTAATATTATGATATCTTCTCATAACGCTGTTTAACGTCAATCTGGTTAACTGAAATATTTATGTACCTTTAAAAAGCGTTTATTTTAGTCAATCTGACTAAAGATTTCTAGATATTTGTAATCAGTGCTTATTTTATATCTATATAACTATGGATAGTTCGATATCTTCAGAAAACATTGATTCACAGTCTACGTGATTAGTGATCGTTAGGTATTTTCAATCAGCGTTATTCACTGTTTGCCTGATTTGTAATAATTTTTTTTAATCTTCAAAAAGCGTTGATTTATTATCTACCTGAAATGTGATAATTTGCTAATTTAAAGAGTTTTTATTTAATTATCTACTTACAGAGTGATTGTTCTATATCTTCAAAACAGCATTGATTTTACTTTTTCTTTCATTAGTGACAGTTAGATATCTTCGTGCAACATTGATTTTACTGTTAACCTGATTAGCGATAGTTCAGTACCTTCAAACAACGTTGATTTTTTTCAGTAACCTTATTAGGGATAGACTGATAACTTTAAACAGCGTTGATTTGTCTGTTTATCTAATAAGTAATAATTTTATATCTTCAACCTTTTTTCAATGTTACCTTATTAATGATAGTTTGATATCTTCCGATAGCGTTTATTCATTGTCTACCTGGTTATTCTTAGTTTCATATTTTTAGACATTGTTGATTTCTTTGTCTATCTGATTAGTGATAGTTCGATATCTTCAAATAGCGTTGGTGTTATGTCTATATGATTAGTGGTAATTTGGTATTATCAAAGAGATAATTTAATTTTTATCATATAATTGATAGTTTGATATCTTCAAAGAACGCTGATTTACTGTCCAGCTCATTAAAGATAGTTCAATATTTTCTCAAAGCGCTGATTTACTGTATATTTGAGAATTTATTAATTATTACTGGAAATCTGTTTGTTTGTATTTTTCTTTATTAATTTTAATTACATGCATTATTAAATTTTAATGTTAAAATAATATAAAACATCAAAAAATAAAAATAAACTTATTTAACAAATGATTCTAAACAGAAAGAAAACTGAAATAAAAAAATTATATTGTAATGAACTGAATAATAAAACAAAAAAAATTTCTTTTTTCAATTTAAAACTCTCTCTCTCTCTCCTTCTCTCTCTCTCTCTCTCTCTCCATTCGTACTCAACTATTTTTAATACTATATGCATATAGATTAGTTCCAACGTCCCTAGCATTTATCTTCTCTTTATCAGTCATCTAATAATATTGATTTTTTCTTCTTCAAGCAAGCCAGAATTTTATATTAACAGCAGGTAGTCGCAGAAGCCGAGGCCACAAACATGTCTGTCTCACACTAATGACGAATGTGGGGTTTTTCTGGAGTTGACGAAGCCTTTTAATATACATCGTAATTAAACATCGTGTCAATCATATCCAACTGAAGGCATAGTAAAAAATTTTATTGTCTCGAGGTTCACTCGTTACAAGAGCTCAAGTCTTGTGACAGCAATTTGAAAATTTCTCATAAATCAGCCCCACCCAAATTAGCCTTTCGATGTGATCGTCAAAAACGACATCACGAAATGAGGCGGGCCTCTCTGCATCTCATCACGCACTGTAACTTTCTTGTTAAATAAACAGAGTAATTCTACGTTCAGCTTTAACTCGCTAAATCAGCAAGACCGTGTGCAACAAAGTTAAATATAATGCCATAAAAGTGAAGCGCTTCCTTTCCAAGCAGTGCAAAGCATTAATCTATCACCACCTAGGTTCTATTTTCACTTTTCACTGAAGATTACTGTCATGTGAGGCTTTTACAGAAATTCTTCGGTTTAGAAATGATTAATTTGGCGAGACTTGTGCCTCATTTATGCCTGTATATCTGCTCTATTTATTAGTTTTTAAAATAATTTTTGCGTGTATTATTTTTATTAATAATATACAATTACCAATATATATATTTTATCGTATTATTTTGTTCATATTCTATTCAAACAGTGCTTCCGGTTCTGCAGTAAAGAGATTCTGACCGTGTATAATGGAGAAAGACCCTGCACTCACGTAAGCATGGGCATTTTCAGTCGCTACAAAACTAGAAATCTCGAAGACCAGAACAAAGCAAAATTCCTTTACTTTGGACAGTTCATGAGTTGTTTTGAGTTCCCCCATAAGTTCCGAGCTTTAAAAGAAATGCGCGTGCATTTCAGAATGTTTCTATTAGCATAGTCTTTCTTAGCGGATCTTCAGCAGCCATATTTAATGAAAGATTTGCATCCTCAGTTAGAATAACGAAATGCGTTCCAATGTCGCTCCACGCCCAAAGCTGAAGACGGATAACTAGTTTTTTTTTGTCCTATATGTAAACAGGAGCATCCTGAATAAGTGTGTCTCCGCACAAGATGATCAATTAGGCGATTATTCAAGCACAACTGTAACAAAGTTGCATCTGAAGTCCTTGGAACTTTTTCCTTTGCTGCTTGTCTTTTAAAAATTCTTTGACGTCTACAGACTCTATTGATTATCGTAATTAGACAGTGTGAAATCTGAAATTCTCGGTGTGCACTTGAAGAGGAGGGAGCCATTTCTAGCGATCAACCCACCAAATCGTTTCGTCCTGTATATCCTAGAGAAAGAAATCCCAAAGCGCGTCACGATCTTTGCGCAACATCGCTGGGCTGACGTCATCAGCAGAGACTCTTGACGCGTCGTATCCCGCTTCAGCCAACTCTCGTTTGCAACAAAACTGGCGCGAAATGAAGGCGCATAGAAAATCTGCCTTCCAAACGCCTTTTCCGACATCTTCAGTAGGCGCAAAACAACTTGCATCTTTCGCATCTCTACTGCAGAACCATTCCATGTTGTTTCCATTTTATGAAAACTTCAATGTAAACATCGGTAAACCTCAGCTTTCTGTACGGATTCCTAAAAATACAGTTGTGCATGTTGATTCTCGTCACTTGTACGATGTTTTGGCAACAGTAATGCAATAATTGCTATTTAATACAACATGAATACGACCTGCTGTGTCAAACCAAACAGCACTTTCTGATACCTAATCTATGATAGTAAATTAGTAGAAATATGATATGATTATTAAAACTTTACTAACTACAGAATTTAATGAGTATTTTTTTTTAATGCTGATAAAATTCGCATCTTATACAATTCTGGACAAAGGTTTTTCAAAAGAAATGCATTATTTTTATGTAATATTGAGTTAATTTAGCTATGAAATCAGGTTAACATGCAGTCTATTTGACTGTAAGGTTTGTTTACAGGGCAATGATGTCTCTTTTTTGTTGTTGTTGTTGTTGCTGTATCTTAACGGAATATTAGTTACCCACAAGAATAGTAAATAATTTATGTCCGTCTATTCCATCATCAGACAGTAGATGGCGCAAGATTCAAAGAAAAATTACTGATTTATAGAAGAAAAACGACCGTTGTAGTCAAATAGCTTACTGACTCACATGATTACTGAAAAAGAGTAAACTGTAGCGGAAAGGGTTAAGAAAATAAATAAAATTACCAGTCACCTTATTCATGCATATATTATAAATATATCATTCTTATTATGAGTGACATCCGATGTCATTTAATTATTATTTGAGGTGGCATTTCTGCAATTCTTATACCATCTTGTCACTTTTGGAGTAATTCTCAAACTACTACTACTATTATTATATTATTATTATTATTATTATTATTATTATTATTATTATTATTATTATTATTATTATTTATTATTATCATTATTATTATTATTATTATTATTATTATTATAGTAGTAGTAGTAGTAGTAGTAGTAGTAGTAGTTAGTAGTATTAGTAGTAGTAGTGGTTGTTGTTGTAGTAGTAGTATCTTTAAACTGGTAATGACAACGTTTTTCGACGTAGTTCCGTCTGATCCTCAAGAGAACCTACTTCTCATTTATCGGGAACGGAAAAGTTAGATCGAAATGAAAAACCAGTCTACAAATTGTCAGCCGCTAGAGAAAGGTCTCCATTTCATCTTTAATAACTGGGCACAGTAACCCCCCCAAGCCAAAAAGAACCGTATTTACACGGTATTCACGAGAGTTTTTTCCCTTCCCCGAATCCTTGTTCATAGTGTCGGATATCGCAGCCTTGATGTCCAAACGACTGGTTACCGAAGTATGGTTTGGGGTCTCTTGATCGGTGTTCAATAAACAACTCAGTGCCAGTCAGGAGTTGTCTGCAGAACTCGCACTACCTGAACTCGGAAAACTCTAGTAGAACTATTCATTCCCCCCCCCCCACACACACCAAATATCGGGGGAAACCCACGCGCCTGGCTGGTGCGGAAGGGCGAGAACAAGCAATGCCAGGATGGTGGTACGTCAAATCGAGTCGGAACGACCAGGATTCGACAGTCCAGCCGGCCTGTAGTCATGTGGCGTCGCATCGAACACGAAAGATAGTAAATATCGTGCAAACACCGTATACAGATAGTCTTTCGGTTCTTTGCGAAAGGCGTAATGTAAGACAGGAATTCACACCTGCAGTGGGCAAAGAACGTTTGATTGTTTTCACTACTAGTAATCTATTTAGGTTCCGAGTCAAGACACTGAACGGTTAGTTTTCATATTAACATATTTCTTTATTATTTTTTCTTTCTTCTGTAAATCAGTCTAGGGTCAATCTTTTTTTTTTTAATTTTATAATCCTTTGAATTAACACGAAGCAAGAGTTTTGTTAACGTGATACCGGGTGCATCCACTTTTCGTGTCGAATTTGATTAGAAAGCCTGTTTACACATTCGACATCCATGCGCTCCACGCCCAACGAAGGTGGTCCAAAAACGGGGCTGAGCGTCGGTCGCTGTCTCCGACGTTCAGCTCCCCTTTACTGGAGCCGTTCCCCGCCACGTTCTCCCGGCCCATCGTATAAGACGCTGTACGACAACACTTACAAAACGACGGCATTAACCAGTCGGGCGTGACGAGAACACACATTAGCGACAACACGAGAGTACGCTAAATGTCATAAACGAACGTAGACGCGTTAAAGTCTTTGTTGTGATAAATCTCCACCGCAGCTATTAGTGAGTTATATACCGCCTCCGAGTACACATGTAATAGCAGGTCTCGTGCTTTGTAGTTTCATGCCATTATCTTCAGCTCGAGAAAGATAAAGCACACGACTAAGATCATCTATCAAGCCTAACCTTTCCTTCCGCTATAACGTGGGAAAACGGTTGGTTTAACACCATTTTTTTTTAAATAGGAAGTTCTGGATGATATATATATACGGATAAAAATCACCTAGTTATTTCAGACTTTTTCCACCAACTTATTACTGGCGGTAGAACTAAGGAATAGACTGACGTCACGTTGCTCATTTTCCGTTGTCGTCATGTGACGAATCGGGAATTTCTAGGCGCACAAATATCAGTATTAATTATCCCGGTCGCGAACAGCCGACTTTCAGTCTTCGCGATTTCTCAACTAAATTTTTCAATTTCATTAGCTGATCCTACTTCTGATAATGATCTGGTGATAAAGGAACTAGATAACAGTCTTATTATCATATTCCGTCTGTGGGGCATACACCGAATTTGGTTTCAATAATCTTGTAAACAACGCATCGAGACAATACATAGCCACGCATTGTAAAAGCGTGAATAAATGAAATAACATTCAAGTTTATAATTCTGATGGATTTTCCGGTACATGATGCAAGATAATTAGTGTTTTATATAATACGAATGTTAAGTAAGAAAACGTTATCGATATTGGATGGATAAAAGGAGAAGAAAAAAAAATTCTTAATACGATGAGCAGCCAGCATTCGTAAAGCGTTTCTACCGTAACACTAATTAAAAGCACAGGAAATGACACTAAAAAAACTGATATCAAATCGATAGTCACCTTGAAACATAGCGAGAGAATAGAGAAAAAGAAAATAGAAATTGCTGCCTAACCTGGCTAAAAAAGTCTGCGTAATTGCTGAAAATTTCTTCCTTGTTTCTGAAAATTCTGTTCTCTTCATCTACATGTGAGAAAATTCGAGTTGATTTTGAATTTTTTGTTCAACATTATTATTTTTAAATAACTCGTTGAAGGCCTTAGTTGAGAATTCTTCCAAAACCCCATCGTGAATGAAAGAAGACCATAACCATTATTATCATGGCATGCTGAAGATTTGTCTGAGATTTTTCCTGGACGCATGAAAGCTATTTCCTTTGAAGCAGGTCAATTCGTGGACTGACAATATATAGATATTATTATTATTATTATTATTATTATTATTATTAATTATTATTATTATTATTATTATTATTATTATTATTATTATTAATTATTATTATTATTATTATTATTATTATTATTATTATTATTATTATCTTAATATTATTATTATTATTATTATTATTATTATTATTATTATTATTATTAATTATTATTATTATTATTATTATTATTATTATTATTATTATTATTATTATATTATTATTATTATTCTCCATTTTATTGTAAATTGTTGAAGAATCAGCTGAAATCTTTTCTGAGATGTGATAACGATACGGACTTTGTCGAAGGTTCGCTTGCCGAACGTCATCGTCGAGGGCAGTTTTAATTATCAATTAAAAAAAAAAAAAAAAACTTGTTGCAGAAATATTTGAAATCTTTACTCATCCGCTAGAAAGCATCATCTTCTTCTGATGCGGGGTTCACTTACGGACTCGCAAAGTTGACGGTCGTAGTTTTTTACTATCACTTGTGCCATGACATGTTGAAGAATTATCTGTAATCTTCTTGCTAGACGAAGAAGAATACGTCTTTTCGACCGTTAATCCATTCGCAAACTGACAAAGCTGAATGTCTTTTTTATTATCACCCTGTTGAACACCTAGCCGAAGTTTTTTTTTTCCTTCAAAGCCGCTGGAAAACGAATTCTGAATCAGGTCCATTCTCAGACTAACAAAGTTGAGGATGGTAAATTGTATTATTATGTTTTATATAACTTGTTTAAGATTTAGCTGAAATGTTTCCTAAGCAGCGAGAAAAAACGCCTTTTCAAGGTCAATTTATAAAATGGCAAACTGAAGGCAGTTGGTTTTCATTATAAACCAAGCTGAGATTTTCATTTAGTCACCAGAAATCAACGTCTTTTGAAGTTGGTCGACTTGAGGACTGAAAACCTTCATTTTCGATGTTTTTATCATCTCTTTTAATATAGCTTTTGTTGTCCTTCCTTACATTTTTTTCTAGGCCGCTAGAACTCAACTTCTTTTAACGAAGGGCACTTAATGTCTAAGAATGTTGCAGATCTTAGTTCTATCACCATTTTCAATAGTTTCTCGAAGACCCAGGTCAAATTATTTCTTAGCCTCTAGATGCAAAAGCGTTTTGTCCACTTGCTAACAAATGGCGTCGAGAATCGTAGTTGGTTTTGTTAATTTTAATATTACTCGTTTAAGACGCAGATGAAATCATTAATTAACCGCTAAAAAATACAATATCCTTCAAAGCAGTTGCACTCGTTGACTGATAAGTTTCAGGGGCATTTTTTAATTATTATTATTATCATTTTTATTACAAATTTTAGAAGGGAGTTGGAGTCTTCTGCTTCACGCAAGAGAAATACGAACTTTGAACAATGACTGTTCGCAGACTGACAGGGTTCAAGCTCCTTGAATTCATTATCGTATTGTAGTAGAAATCTTTAATTATCAGTTGAAGCGATGTTATTTGAAGCTCCTGGTCGAAGACTGGCAGTGTTGAAGGACGATGTTTTTGCTATCAGTGTTAGTATATTTCTAAAGGTCTAGTTGAAACCGTTAACCAGAAGCTAGATAACTAAGTCTTTTGAGTCAGGTCCATTCGTGGACTGAAAAATTTGTTAGTGGCTGTTTCCAATATAATTTTTTAATATAAATGACGACCTAGCTGGGACAATTTTAGGACCCTAAAACAGTGACATGTGTGGTGCCAGGATAAAAAGAGACTTTAAATAGTTCTTTAAAATTTTACAGTGCTTGGTAAGTCAATCCTTTCAATATGCATCATCCTGAACTGACTAATATATTCAGCGAAAAGTTATCAAGAGGTGAATGTGTATGATCTAGAGAAATTGAAGCTGTCATACCGGAGAGGCATACTGGTAAATTATTTAGGGATGTCATCATGACTATGAGAGTTTTGAAGAGAGGTGTCGTAATTCATGGTGAAACCCACCATGTTTAAACTCTTGTGTTGGCTCAGCGACTACTTGTGGCCCTATTATTATAAACAGATTTGCAGATATTTCCCCAAGCTTCAACTATTAATTATCCACAAAACACATATATGAAGAAAGCTGAAAAGTCATCTATAGCAGAAGCTTTGGATGTTATGAATTGTCAACGGTAACCCAATTTAATCTGAAGATGAATCTCACGTTCTTGATGGGGGTGCGTTAACATACGGACTTCTATAGCCCAAAATAGGTACATTTGCAGGTGTACTAAGGCAATATGAAAATTGCGTAGAGCAACATTATGGAATGGTAACAGTTGTTCTCGATGATTACAGAACTTTCAGCATCAATTTCGAACATTAAAGACGCGCAGTAAACCATCAGTTACATTCACATTTGAAGAGACTTCTCCGATTCTTGTAACCAAAGCAGCTTTTACATCCAATAGCAAAAATAAGCATCGTTTGTGGACGTGCTAGAAGACCATTTGCGGAAAGGAGGCCGCAACATAATCTATGATGGAGGCAATGGAGATACTCAGCGCTGAAATTATCAGAAGAATGGCATGTCTAAGCAGTTGCTGATGACCACTGATATCTAAATTTTACTGATATACCATGCTAAGAAAGATATTTGGATGCAATTTTCAATATCTAGCGAAAAAAATACGTGACATTCAATATATGCAAGAAGCAGCTGGTGAAGAACATTGCAAACTTTCCAGGTGTGTGCACTGCTTTACCAGGCTGTGACATCAGCAGCACTTTGTTTTGAAAGAGTAAATTGAATTCCATGTGCTGCGGTTAACCGAACTTTTACGCGGGTTGACATTTTTGTTCGCATTTTTAAAAAGTGCTAGTATTGATCAGCTTCCTCATGCGGAGCCCAAAATATTGGTGGATTTGTAAGGCGAAATTCTACAACTGAGTCTTTAAATACGTCGCGGTATGAACATTATATAAAAATAGTTACTACCGTAAAGGGTGTTGACATACCACGTTCACCACCAACAGAAAGTTATGCACGCTATCATTTGGTGTGTGTGTGTGTGTGGTGTGTGGTGTGTGTGTGTGTGTGTGTGTGTGTGTGGTGTGTGTGTGTGTGCATTTCCATTGCCTCTTGTAGAACACTATGGATGGTAACAAGTTTGACTCTACACTAAGGGGTTGGAAAAAGTAAGTGAACAACTGCAATCATCTACACCTGATATAAGTTCAGCACTACCCACCTCGCTAAGCATGATCTGTTGCACCTGTGAAACTGAAGTGGATAAATAGTTAAGTTTGTGTCTGTACATTTCTTTTTTTACAACCCATAAAATATATTTTGTGTATCTGTTTAGTAAAATGTAAAATTTCCTTTATTATATTCTAATTCTAATTTTTTTCAACTTATTGGTACTATTATTGTATATATTTATGGATTTTTATTTTATTTACTTTTATTATTGTGAACTTTTTTGTTCCTATTCTATTTCTTACTATCATTGTAAATAATAAACTAAATTAATTACTTTCATATATTATAATGCCATTATATAAAACTAGTATAGTAAATATAACCAAATTTTAAAAATCTTTTTTTTTCTAGTGTAATAGATTCGCACTTTTAATTAAAGCTACATGTAATTCGTTATAGAATATTTCTGTTATTCCTACATATAAAAGTCCATATTTTTTTAATATTTTGCATATTTGGTGTCCTTAATGATTTGTAGGTAGAATGTTTCCTGTATTTCTTGGATAATTATTTTCAGGTTAAGCTAGTTTTTTTTTTTTTTTTTTTAAATTACATCTACTCCATTGTAAAGTAGGTTTACTTGATGGCTATTAGATTCATTATCATTTTTAATATAACTTTTGAAAAACCCAGCTGAAATTTTTTTCATATTTTGAGAATAATACATCATGGCAAAGTCTTTTGGCGGAGCGACATCTTTCAGGGTCGAATTGTCGTTATAGAGATTAAGTCGTTGGATGACCCAGCTGAAATCATTAATTAGGAACTGGAAAGAAAAGTTTTTTTTTAAAGCAGATCCATTGTTTTGATTATTTTTTTGTAATATCTCTTTGTGAGCACCTAAATCAAATCTCTTTTTTTTTGGAAGCTAGAAGTCGACAAATCTCGATATCCACTCGGCTCATAGACAACTTTGTAAATCGTTCACTTTTTATATAACTTAAGGATTAAGCTGTAATCGTTAATTAGAAAATATAAATCAACTTCTTTATTGAACAGTTCCAGGCAGAGCCACAACGTTGAAGCTCGTCTTTATTGTCATTTTTAATATAACTTTTGAGGATACAGTTGTAAGCTCTTCTTAACCGCTTGTAAATTCCGTATGAATCTACACCAGTCGTGGACTGGAAAGCGTTGTGCACATTTTGGTATAACTTGCTGAAAACTGAGATGTAATCGTTAATTATCCGTTATAAATCAATGTCTTTTGAAGCAAAAGTTCATTGGCAAATCGAATAAGTTGAGTTTCGTTATATTTATAATCATTTCTATATAAATTCTTGACGATCTACCTAAAATCCTTTCTTTGACATTTAGAAAAAAAGTCTTTTAACTGGTCCAGTTTTGGACTGACATGGTTGTTTCTATTACCATTTTTAATATAATTTGTAAAGATAGATGAAAATATTTCATATGCGCTAGAAACCGATGTTGTTTTTCAATTTTATTATCAGTTTTATTCTATTATCTCTTCAACCTGGTCCAGTTGCAAACTAACAACGTAGAGACCAGTTATAGTTATCATTTTTAAAGAACTTGTTGAAGAATTAGCTATCTAATTATCCGATAATGAACAACTTCGATTCAGTGTTGTCCAGTCTGGGAAGAACAATTGTATCCGTTGTATTTATTAGCATTTTAAATATAACTTTATGAAGATGTAGGATAAATATATTCTTACCTCCCCCTACAGAACAACGAATTTTGAAGTAGGTGTAGAGAACGGACAACGCTGAGAGCTGTTTTTATAAAATCGATTCTGCGCCGATATAAGCCACCGTCTTCAGAATCGAATTTACTAGTGCACTGACAATGTTGATATACGCACATTTTATCATGCTTTTTTATATCATTTTCTCACCTACCGCAATCATTTCCAAGCCGTTAGGGAACAGCATCTCTTGAACCTAAGCCATTCATTATGACTGATACATTAGGGGGTTGCTGTATTTATTATCATTTTTAATATGACTTATCAAAGAACTAACTATTATCTTTAATTATCTGATAGAAGGAAATGTCTTTCCAGTGAGTTTACTTACGGACCAACAATGTTGAGATCTGTCCTTGGTGCTAGTCTAAGCGAAACAATCAAAACTGTCCTTTTTTTCCCAAGGAAATCTTCTTACAGTTGATGCCATCTCTTCGGTCGGATTATGGAATGTCTGCCATTTGTTTTATCTTCTGCTCATTGTTTTGTTGAACACCAAGGGGCTATGAGTTCAAGCCTTGTCCTTCTACACGCTATTCGTAATCCTTAAAACCACTTTAATTAATTTTGGCGGAATCACTTAGTAAAAGTCGTTTTTCTTAGATGTAATAGTCAAAATTGTTTTTTTTTTTTGCATGGATTTTTGTTGTTGTTGTTGTTTTACTTTCGCCATAGGCGCTACGGAATTCCTCAGAATTTCTTAAACCCGAAAAATATCCCAAAGCAAGCGACCGTGAATTAAAGATAAAATTTGTGCTGGTAAAGGGAATTATAAGAAACGTTGATTCTGTATATAGGCACGCTTTTGATTATGGTTTGTATTTAACTTTCCGCATGGGTGACTAATGACTTTCTGATACAATTGTCACATCTACGCTCGGACCTTTCTCTAAGTTGAGTGATCATATTCTGTTTCCGCTTCGCTTCAGGCAGCTTATATCCAGCGATTTCTCCTAACAGCTAGCTAATTGCGTTATGTTCCGACGGCCAGCCCCTCTTCTCGACTCTCTTTTGGCGAAATTTGTGTGAAGGAAACCAACATAGGCCGTGCTTCAGTATCTCGATAAGTATGGATGCGAAGGCTGAGATAAACGAGATATGGATATGAAGAAATTATCCCATGTAATACTGCTGGAGTTATGAAAGCTGGAAACAGCAATAAGTCCCGACCGCATAGTAATAGGCCTATTACCGACGGCTTCTGAATTCATAAAAAAAAGAAAAAGAAAGACAATGCTAAGCTGAAGGCACTAAACGGTGAGATTGGATACACAGGGACATCAAAAGCACTTAACGCGTCCGGTTCTGGTTTGGACAGAAGAAATCGCGTACAAAAGTAATATTTTAGTAAAAGTGACTTTTCAACGATGCCAGTTTAATTATTTTTATGAAACTTATACTTTGAGAATAATCAAAATACTTTCCAGAAACAAAGCGTTTAACATCTTTAAACTTTATATGAAAGCCACGTGCAATGGTAGTCTAATAAACATTGAAAACCTTATAAAAAATAAACAATAAAATGAACGTACTTTTCATTATTATGAATATTCAAATTACTTCATCTAAAATTCTATCTCGTCACACATACCCATGAAACCATCCACCCAGCACCGTAGAATAAAACGCTCGAGCGGGGTTAGGCTATCAAGCGCGAAGCTGTTCGCCTGGAAGAAAGACTGTAGCCGTATATAGGTTGAAGAACGTTTTCCCTTTAAACGTTTTCACACGTATGCGTATTTGAATGCATGTGTGAGTGCGTTTTGAATATACATATGGTAAGATAGTAAATAGAATAAGACTGAATGTTGTTAAAAACTCTTAAAACATCTTCCCAAAGGTAGAGCTAAAGGTATTTTCAAAGTAATATATACAGCTCTCGAATATGCATTACGACAATCGAATATGTGTACATAATGTTGAACAAGTTAATACCAATGCACTTAAGCATTTCAAGTTAAATATATGCATTATAAACCTACTTCTTAAAAACCCTAAATGCACCAAGCTTTACTCATATATTATCTTATAGTTTCAAATTAAATTTCTTACTTTTCCTACAAAACAAATATATTGAAGCACAGATATGTTTCATTATATAAACACTATTATGGGTCTAGGGGTCTAGTGTATAATATACACATTTAGTTCTCGTCAGACAGAGTACGTTTGCGCATGCTATTATTACATATGGATTTTTCAGGATCTATATCCTTTTTGGATGTAGTGTACAAAATCTAAAATTGTTTGCCTAACAATAAAAATAACATTTCCCATTTATTAAACAATGCGGAATAACAGGCTACGGAATAATAGGTTATATTTATACATGAACGGATTCAGGATGAACCTTTTAACTTGATTAACGAACGTAAGATGCATGTACCGCATAAAAGAAATATTGGTCCAACCTTAAGTAGGAACGCGTAAACCCTTAATAAGGGGCTTAGTTTGATACAGAGGGGGGGCTGTCTGTGACAAATGATTAGTGTTAATTAACGCTTGCTGTTTCTATCAATTTAAAAATTACAAGCATTCCACGTCCGTGCTAATATAAACAGTCTGCAATCATATTTACGTTCTTGCGGTCCTACAAGCTTCACACCAGTATTTCGGTGCTAAAGATGCCGAAGATTCTTGTGAGAGCAAGAATGGCTCATTCTTGTAACCCCCACCTCTTTTTCTTTTCCTTTTTTTTTGTTGCCATTTTATTTTTTGCTCTTGGGTTTTACCGTTTCATTAATTTGCATATTCGACTCTTGTAGCCTAACGCCTCGCTTATTTCCCCTTGTTTATTGCCGCCTGCTTATGTTACGGCAGCGTAGAAAAAATTCATTGCAAATACAAGGACATCTACAAGACATCGACGGCGAGATCCACTCGCGCGTTTCTCAAGGTGAAGCGCTGAGAGATCTAAGATCGATAGACGATTTTCTGCTGGTGCGGCATCTTTTCCTGTTTTGAAGTCGTCGCTGCTCTCGAAAATGGAGGGGTGGAAATCGAAAACAACAGCGGACAAAGATGCGTCTATGGCGTACAGTTGAGCCAAATAGTAATAGTATTTGTTTTTTTTTTTTTTAATCTGTCATTTAATCTACACAGTTTCTCGCTCGCTTGGGTACGCCAAAGCGACGGATCGGGTTTGGTGGTTGATGGTGGAAAGGGGGACGATATCCAAAGAAAGGGCGCTTCCGCCTGATCCGAGGAGACGTACGAACGGCCGATGTGTTCAAATAAGTTCCATTCAGCCCTACGTTTCCAATCGTAAACAGAATTGTACCGATAAAAATCTTGATGTAAAAATAAAGGTTAACATAAAATTGAATTAATTCAAGAATAAATACATCATTTTTCACTCCAGCTCATCTTTAATGCGCAGAGAAGGTTGTTTCCTTTACTTTGTGGAGTAAAAACATTTAAAAGGTAAAAGACAACAACGGAGTCCTGACCTTTAATACATTCCCCACTTGTAGCAATTTTTACATACTTTTATTTGAATTTCTTGTAATGATTTAATTTTCTTTAATGTTCCATTTTATTAAATCCTCTTATCTGCTCATTAATAATAATAATAATAATATTATTAATAGCAATAATTAATGACCGAAAGACTACTCTATGCCAGTTTATTCCGGCCATGCCCCATAAAAGTGTCATAATGAGCAAAACCACATTTCTTCTTCTCGAATTTCATCGCTCACCGACGCGTGCAGGGAAATGTCCTTTAATTCTCCTGGTGTATTTCGTTAATTCCATATCGAAACAACAAAACTAAATATTCAGAATTTCGTCGGGACTCCCACCCCCTCCACAGCTTAGTAATGGTTAACGCACATTCACACAAAACGAATTAAAACCAATCTCTCTCACGGGTATCGTTTGTCGCTGAAGATAGCCTGTTACCAAATTGCAAGGTGGCAATTGGTAATGCATCAAATCTGTAGAAATGTCTCCGAGCAGAGATTTCTGGGTAGAAATACACTTTTTCTTTGAATTGCGATTATCAGTTTTGGAATCTCTTACAAACAAGTGATAGAAAGTACGATTTTGTGCATTTATAAATTTCTCGACATTATAAGTACTTAATTCTATTATTTATTATTTTTTTAAAAAAAAAAAAAATGATCGTACGCTAAATGCAATACAACAGCCCAGATTTTGTTTTCCTTTCTTTCTCTTTCCATTATAGAATGTAGCGTTACTCCCACATCTTTTCTTATGACAGCTCTTCCGCGTTGTAACTGTTCGTATATATGCAGATCACTTAAATAAGTTATGATTTGGAAAATACATATTTCAAATAGTGAATAGAACCTCTCAAAATTTTAAAGCCGCTTTTCATTCTTTCCTTCCTGAATCGATTTTTTTTTTACACATTTCTGCTTTGGGTTACCTGTTCGTGCCAGCAATGTGGGCATTGACGTCACATCTTCCTTTCTATCAGAATTATAAGTTGCTCAGAAAATGGGGCAAATTCTTCTTAGGCTTTTTAATTTTTTTAAAAAAAAAAGCACTTTGCGATTAGTTGGATTAATCTCGACGAATTATAACTTTTTAATTCTTGGTAGAAACTACGGTACACATTTTCTGTAAGGTTTTTCAGTTATTTCACCTCCCTTGATTGTTTTTACTGATACTAATATCATCGCTTCCTCTCGGGTGATGGCGCCAAAGACGGCCGTGTGCCTGGCCGATTTCAGCCGTCCGGTTCTCATTCTCTGCTGTCCGTATTTGTCACTATTTTATTTACCGGATTAATTTTTTAAGGTCATTAATTCCTGCTGAAGATTAACCAGAGAGTTTTGAATATTACAGCGAAATGAATTTTAAACCATTTACAGAAATTTAAAACAAAATTACTTTCATATTTATGCTTTATTATTTTGATACTTTTTAGCTTAAACCACGAGATACCAATTAATATGTGTGGTTTAGCTTGTCTACTTAGCGTTTTTTTAAAAATATAATCTAACTAAACAGAAGATTCCCACAAAGTTTATCATATCTCGGGAAGAGAACTTTAAAAAAAAAAAATCCGTATCTGCTAGAACCCAGAGCTGATTTCTACAGACAGAGCCAAAGGTTATGTAAAGCCCTAGAATTTTCAAAATTCTTTTCTTCTTTAAACCCGTTTAATTTAAATGGCGTGCTAGATCGTGCCTACCAATTTGTAATTTACCACATATACAATGCTAAATGACCAAAATTATAAGATGATTTCCGAAAACATAACTCGTGACCACAAGTGGGGACCAAAGTGGAAGTCTTCGGAAGCAAACCTTTGGAAGTGGTCGTGGATACACTGTCAACCTGTATGGGCATCGTTTGACGATAGGCTTCGTTACTGCTATTTTTGGAGTGATGAAGCATTCTCGACACGGCTGTAGATAATTAACTTACTGTAATCACTGATTTTAAACTATGCATATTATATAATAAGCGAAGGGAAATATGTAAAACAGTTTTTAAAGATGCCCATACTCATTTTTCGACGAACTTAACGCGCGCGCCCTCTGTCCGCAAATTGCAATTAAAAGGGCAGTGTAATGTCGCTACTATCATCGTGTTGTTGTTTAGATAAACGAACCACTGCAAATAAAAACGCTTTAGATGGACACTTTTGCTTCATCCTGCCCCTTTTAACAAATATAAAAATGGTTGTTTGCAAGTGTAAGTTGGCTTACTAGCTTCCAGATGTATCATACACCTTTACAGCGCTGTATTTGTGGGACGGGAGATTGTTTTTCATTAGAATTGTTTGTTTAAAGCGCATAAAAGGCAGAATAACTAAGAAATTTCTGCGATTCGCAGACAAAAGCAAACCATTATGTGTTAACCATAGCCGGCCAGGAAAAGCACGTTAAGAAGGAATAACAGCTCTCGGTTTTCCTCTCAGCGTGTTAACGAAAGCAATTTCCGTTCTCATCTCTCTTAATTAAAACCTATATGGAAAAATTTTTTTTTTCCCCCATGTTCTGATGACCTGGGTAGTAGAAGAATCTTTTATTATTTTTTTTTTTTTGCATATTTATTAATTTAAAATTGTGTAAGCTTTTTGTTCCAACCCAACAGTTTCCAGGTGCGTATCGTATCAAGTTTGATCGTGAAAACCTTGGCTGTCATTTGCTGATTGCAAATACGGTATACAGTTCACCTTGGCAGAATGGCCTAATTGGCTAGGAAGTAGTAAAAAAGGCTATTAAAATCAACGTTAGTTTATATACTTATGGGATCACTCTATATAATGACATATCCCAACTAAACATTAAAAAAAATGTAATGAGAAAAGCATATAATGAATATATATTTTTTTTTTTTTTTTTTTTTAAATTTTAGATGGAAAATCAAAAATAAAGTTTTTTTTCTTAAAAAAAAAAAAGACACACAACAGGTTTCATGTAGCAGGCTGCGGTAATCTCTGTGGAATACGCGCAGCCAAAAGTTAAAGAAAACGAGCCAGGCTTAATTTTTAGTTATTTATATTTCGGGTACTTTCTTAGTCTCTTAAATTAGCGTTAACAATTAGTTTAGACTGGTAAATCAAAGAAGGTAGAAACCCATTAGTATTTACGCAAAGCTCCCGGGCAAAGGGATATTTATTGATGAAAAATTTGCACCAAATAGCAGCATAAAATATGCGTATTATACACGTGTGTGTGTATGTGTGTGTGATGTGCATACGTTCGCGCGCGCACATCACACACACATATACATGCACACTTTCAAATATAAAACAAATTCCTTTGTTTCTTGTTTTCGGAATTTAATAGGAACTAGTTTAATCTTTTCAAATATTGTAAGGTGACATTGCAAAGTTTTGATTAATAGCAGAAGTCCATTTTTCATGTGGTAAAACAAAATTAGATTGGCTCTGAACCGCTGGGGTGTTGTCACATAAAAGGTGCTGTCGATCCTTCTTGACTTTCACCATCACAGGTTCGTTGATAAACAACGCATCGTGATTTATAAGGAATTTGCCAAGGTTACCTTTTAAAGTTGGGCCTTTTACCAATTTTAGGCCTCTCTCTCTCTCTCTCCGAGAGAGGCTCTCTCTCGTCTCTCTCGAGATCGAGATCGGATCTCTATCTCTTCAAGCTATCGGGATGGGGAAAGCATCATTCTCTGAGCTCTCTCTCTCTCTCTCTCTCTCTCTCTCTCTCTCTCTCTCTCTCTCTCTCTCTCTCTCTCTCTGTAATGACATCATTCTATTCTCTCTGCTCTCTCGCTCTCTCTCTCTCTCTCTCTCTCTCTCGTTCTCTCTCTCTCTCTCTCTCTCTGTAATACATCATTCTCTTTAATGACATCATTCTCTCTCTCTCTCCTCTCTCTCTCTTCTCTCTCTCTCTTCTGTAATGACATCATCTCTCTTAGACATCATCTCTCTCTCTCTCTCTCTCTTTTTTTTTTTTTCTTTTTACAAATAACTTCGAAACCACGCTAAGCATCGGCCGCTTTAAATCCTGCGAGAAACTGGATGTCAACTTTTTTTTTGTTCCGGATATTAACCGGTAACAATCAATAAAAAAATCCCGGCATGATCTCGAGACTTGTCCTTGTGTTTGTTACGTTTGGCCGTGAGACGGCTGGAAACTGAACTTCAAGCGTTTTAACTCGAGTAAAATCAATATGGCGCGTATTTGGACGGTGCGCAAGTGCATGCAATACGAACAAACAGCAGTCGGGAAAACTAGTCAGTCAACAGCTATAACCCTTGCCCAAGGGATGGTACTACACTTCGCAGGGTTCCTGATGGCGGGTTCCTTTCCGTCTCTATCAGAAAGATACCAGGAGCAAACGAGTCCTCTCCTAGTAGGACACTTCAATATTGACTCAAAAAACGAGTTTGCCTAAAGCATATAAAGGTTACTTAAATCCCAGTATTGTCGTTTAGACTCGAGTGTCCAAATATACACATCAGTTAACCAAAATTCGTGCTCGCATAATAAATCCTTTATGCTTTGACGTAATTTATGGATGACATCCTTACCAGAAGTTTTTTTTGTCTTTTTTTTTAAATCAAATACTTCACATATTCTGGTTTATAGGTTAGATTCTGTCCTGGTAGAGCACCGTGTTCAGGTCATTAAATATGTTATGTCTTTATTTGCTGCACGCGATCACGGATATTGCAGCCCTGTCCAATTCGGGTATCTCATATTACGACGGTATGCGCATTGATACACTGCCTGCCGGCCGGCCGGCTCGTCAGTAACGCATAAATCAGTGCACATAGTTGCACATGTTTAGAAAATCCATACGCATAAAACAAGTCTCAAACTTTTGTCATACAAGATTTTTTCATCGATTTATTTACCTTGTGCGCGCGCGTTATAAATCTCTTTTTAAACTAATGTCTGAGAGAAGGAAAGGTAAGAGATCAAAGAGTAATTCTATAAAACGGAAGAAGCCATTTATCATGGATTTTTCGAAATTCATTTCGTTTCCCTACAAAAAAATATCAGAAATATTTGTTACATTCAAATTCAGATATACATTCATGTCGTTTTCGCTTAGAGGAAAAACTGGGTATGAAATCCAAGAAACATGTGACAGAATCTCATATTTTTATGTAAAAATTAAATGCTTTATGGTGCTATTTTTTGTTGATAAGTACACTGTGAATGGTTGTCACGCAAACTTTTAGGAAATGCTATATCTGAGAAAAGGACTACAAAAGTATAGGCAGGGTCGTCACGTTCTGTTTGAAGCAAAGGGCTCATACCAAATACTAGCGCACTGTACAACGTATTCATTTCGTTGTAATAATGAATAGTGTATGTTTGTTTCCATAGTTATTTTAAATACTGTAGATATGGGTAGACGACTACTTACTTGCAAGTACTATTATTCAGTATGTCGTAATTGAATATGAAGAAAGTCGTCGCAAACTCTAAACTTAGGGATGCATTGTCATCGGCCATTCTGAGATCGTGATTTGAGAAAAGCGATTATATTCTTTCATCTTTCTGCCAGCTAAAAAAAATCCTTGTATGCGGAGTTTCATGAAAAAAAATAACACGTGCATAATAACTTTGAGGAAATTAGATTTAACAAATGTGGAAAAAGATTTTTACGAATCATTCAGAGATTTACAGATACAAGTTAGCAGACTACATACAGGTAATTCCCTTCTAAATGCCATGCTTATGGGACAAAAGCAGCCGCTCCATAGACACGTTCGCCCCTTAACCCAACGAACTGAAACTGTTGAACAATATCTTTAAAAATGAAATACATCCGAGACAGACAAATTCGTTTGGGCAAAAATGTTCCCAAAACTGCTAGGATATTTTTAAAAATTATTAAGCGACCAAAACAGCTTCTAAGTTTGAGCCACCGTCTTTTGGGAATATTATGAGAGAAAGAGTTTGAATCGCAGGAGAACCACTATGCAAGAAGGCAACTTTTTTCCAGATAACTTCCAAAATAACATTTAGTTGGATTCAGATTTCCATATTTGTTCAAAAAACTAGTTTTATTATGTGCTTAAGAGAGTGAGATGCTAATAAATATAATGGTGGGATTTTTAAGTTTGAAAAATTAATTAATTATTTAAAACAACAGATTAGTTTGACCTCAGTTTGCATGCTGAATTTAGCTTCATAAGTCTTTTAGATACACAATAAAATAAGTAAATAAATAAATACGTTCATAGAATATTAGAAAATATTATTGTAATACTAAAATCTGAAAAACAACAACAACAACAACAAACAACAACAACAACAACAACAACACAACAATAACCAATAATAATAATAATAATAAACTAATAATAATAATAATAATAATAATAATATAATAATAATAATAATAATAACATAATAATAATTAATCATAATAATAATAATAATAAAAGAAAAAGAACTGTTCACCGTTGGTCTATGCAACAATGCAATGCCTACAGCATAGTTTTTATCTCCCTTTAAGATCCGCCAGTTGTGCATTACTTCCAAACCTTCTGGTACACATGCGCAAACTGACAGAAATAGATAACGACTCCAAAAACGGAAATTAACAAAATGAAAATTACTCCCTTGACAACCCAAACACATAGAACTAAAGCTGTATTAGATGGTTATTATTTGAAAAACTAAAGATACTTTTTCTGCTGTATTGACTTTTTATGTGTAAAATTAGAAAAATTACTTAAAATAACAATCAGACATTTATACTGTTAATTAAGAGTTACCTTTGTTAAATAAAGTAAGTTTATTTCAAGTTTTTTTTTATTATTTTTACATAATTCCAACTCATCGTTCTCTGCTGAACCAATTTGTGCAATTTGGATGAATTTATTTATTAATTTTATGTAGTCCGATTTAAATAAGTTCTCTTATATTTTCCTACACTTTATCATTGTTTAAAACCTTTCATTTTTACGATATAAGAATCACAGCCTCAAAATTTTCAGATTAACAGCATTATCGATTTCGATTTGTATCTACCGGAAGAAGCCGCCGTTACTAATGAACATGCGTATTAGCAAGAACAAAATTGAAGAGAACTCGACGTTCGCTGCTAACCGTTAAGAACACCATTCTGAGTAATTACTAACAATGACATTTATATATTATAAGCCATCTGGCAATATATATAAAAGAACGACAGTAATTCCAGCAATAAAAAAGGCTTTACAAGTCACGATTTTGCTGATAAATCGTTTAGCTTTCCTCAATAAACTTAGCGAAAGTACATCGATATCTGACGCACTATTTTAGGTCAATGCTAGCACGAACCGACACAGTTGTATTTTGGAATTTTATCCGAAAAATGTAGGCATTACAAGTTATGTATAAACCAAGGTTATCGGAATTACGCATCATTAAAGAAATTTTAAAATAATTAACCACTGACTGAAAAATAGACACTGCTTAAACAAATAATACTTTTGCCTTTTATTCGCTTTGTTATAGTTTTTCTTCGTTATTTTATATCTTTTAACAAGCGATTCTAATAAATAAATGTTAAGATATATTTTTAGCAAATAGTTGCCAAGCCTTGTTAACAATTTCGGCTATATATAGTTTTTAATACTTAAAAAAAAAAAGTATATTAGCGAAAAGCAGGATTTTGGTTGCAATCTACTGTTACTTTTCTAAAGTGAAAATTAATTAAGTAAAATTTAAAACATGTTTAATGTTACTATGACAACCAAACTGAAGAAATATTTTAACTTTCATGTCGTTTTACTAAACGCGTCGTCCCAAAAGCAACATCATCTATCAGGGTAGCCATTTCTATTTTGTTTTTACTTCCATGACTCCCTTCCAACAATGCTTACTACCGAAATCATGGGTTAATTGGCGAAGACCATTATTGCTGCTCTTCACCCAAACCCTACAACGATGCGAGCCAACTTTGACTAAATCGCTAAAACTTAGAGAAACAAGTAATAATCGGAAAGCAGAACAAAGTCACCCGGAGAACCGTTGAAGCACATCGACAACTTTCGTGAATTCTCGGAGAGATTTCGCTGAATGTACTCACAACATTATACATTATGTCCGCCTGGTGGCCCTAGCCCCCTAAATGTGGGTAAAACTACCAGTTTGGTTTTGAGAACTCTAGCTAAACGTCCAGCGACTTTCATGATGTGCTGCACCCACGAAAGCACGGATTGTGCAACAGTTGCCTGTAGTTCGATTCAATCATTCCATTGATGACTTATTTCATTCGGGTCTTTGGTAAAATTTCGGCGATGGCCAAAACATAAAATAAAGCGTCAGTCGAGATTTTCGATTTTCTCTGAATTCCAATGCTACAACAAAAATCTGGGCATTTCTCAAGATTCCACCATGTTCCATCGCACTTTTCCGGAGATAATCTTTAGTCGGTTAAAGTGAAACCCTTTCCTTTTGTATTTTTCATCGCTAAACTTTAATATCAATGATATGTAAACTGACAGTCTTTTTGGTATTAGCTGTGTCCTTTTTTAACAACATCAATGTTTGTCTTGATTAACGATAACACGGAGCACAGTCTCTACTGTTTTCTTACTATGTTGTTTTCCTTTCCCTTATACGGATGTGTTTTCCATAAATCTACACGGCCGAGGTTTTTGTAGGTTGTCTAATAAAACACCTCGCTTTTGCGAAATCTCGCCATTAAATGAACGATACGTATAAAGCATCGATTTATAATGGAGATAAAAGACAGTATTTAAAGCACTCACAGTAGATCCTAATTAAACTACAAGAAGAAAGAAGGAAAGTGAGTTGGATACTTAATTATGGTCCATACAGAAAATGTTAGCGACAGAAATTAATATTTAAAAAGCGTTATTTCAGACGTCGTTATTCGGTAATTTTAATATCATTCAAGCCATTCACAACCCTTTGAAAATAAAATACTTATTAAACCATTAATTGATTAACAGATTAGGATTTTAAAAGCTTCTTAACGGGGGTAAAAGTGTCTTCTCTCTTTGAGCACGGAGCGTAACCAAAACTTGCTCGGGGAACATATCAAGTCGTTTGGCGACCAGTTAGTTCGTATCGTAAGCGGCTTCTCGAAATAGATACGGTTCATATTAAAGGGGTCTCGGTTATCGTCATTGATCTTCCGAGCTCCGCCAAAGGCTCGATTTAACTCTCGCAAGATAATATCAAAAATAACTAATGAAACAAGCGCTGGAAAACGAATCTGAAGTGATTTATGAACTGAAAGGTAATTAACACTTTAAATTCTCAAACAGTACTTGAAGCGGCAATAAGAACCAAGAGGTGGGGAGAGGAAAAAAAATTAATTTCTAGCTTCGCCGAACGGCTGCTATCATCGTAAAGAAACGTTATCAGATAAAATGAGATACAAAGAGCGTGACCTCACCCTGGATAAATCATAGTTTGTTGTTTTTTTTTTAAATATTCCCCCCCCCAAAACCACCACCATTGAGAATATCCAAGAGACAAAAATCAAAATTCTTCGCCGCTGTTTCCTCCAGCATCAGCAAAAGCATTTTACCTACGCTAAAATGAGTAAAAGTCCACGTTGACAGAACACTTCCGGGAAGGTCAGTGATCGAGACAGACTTTAAATGGCGTTGTGTGAAAGAGTCAGGAGACGTAGTTTCTTCCCTCTAGCGGTACGGTTACCTCGTCGCGGCTTACGTGTTAAGGTCGGTCGCCCGACGACCGACATCGTAGGTGGTCATTTGACGTAGCGGTTCCTGGATTTTATTTCGACCGTGACCTCATTTGCATGTCAAAATACCCAGGCGTTCGTTCGAAATTGCGAGCTCAAAAAGCTGTTCGTTGCCTTCGCGAAAAATTGTATTGCTGATGGAAATGAGTTTGTTTTTTTGTGTTTTCTCTGGCAAGAAAGAAGTGTGGGGGGGGAAATCGGGTAAACCATGTATCAGAACATATGAACCATTAACGGTGGCGCTGTTGTCAACGCACCTTTCGCAGACTTTCGCCTTACAAGAATCCCGACTTCTTGAACTTAGTTCTATAGCTGACCGAAAAATGTTAAATATGTTTTTTTTTTTTCTTTCTTCTTGACTCTTCGATTATTTCTTCACATAAATTCAGCAGGGTTCGTTCAAATCTGGGCTTTCCGGGAGCCAGATTATCGGTTTGTGTGTGTGTTTTTTTTGTATTTTTTAAAGTTATGTTACTTTTCTAGCAATTTTATACTAAACTGAGACTTGCGGTAAGTTTTAGAACATTACGTCGTTGCGACGAAACACCGACATCTATCAAACGATGCCAAGATGGAATTGCATGCATTTGTGAGATGTAGTGATATCTCTATAGCGAAAATCTCATCAGTTTTTATCGTCACCAGCCAAATAGCTAGCAGAACACTCCTGTAATCTCACATTTTCACTACCCTGTTGCAGATAAACTGTGGTCAAACAGTTAATTAGTTTCCTGTCAAGAAAGGGCTCTCCCTCTCTAGATACTAGAACCAGCAAGGTATATTCTTCTTGAGCGGTTTTGTACTGTCCACCTTGGTTGTGCGAGTTCATGGCTGAGTCAGCTGACTTCCTTATATAAATAGTTGTTCGCACATCACCTCTAGTATCGCCAACTCCAACTTCCTCCACATTTTTTTCCGTTGGGAGTAGCCTGAAAGGCAATAATGGATAGCTTTATTTCATATGGAGTTTTGTGTATGAGCCATTTTCATCCGCCAAGCAAAGCAATAGATGTCATCAATAACGTGGTTCATTAGCATTTATGCAAAAGCATAGTTTGAGATAACAATTATTTAAAACTGTATTAAGCAATCGTGCTACATGGACGCGATAACATCATGCATATGGTATTAACTAAATTTAACATTCATAGAAATAATTTGCTTTGTCCATAATTACGAAGAAAAAAAGGGTCTGAGGTGATAACAGCATCACAATTAAGAGTTTATATATTCTGATACGTGATCATTGGGTTTTTTGTTCTTTATCTGGAATAATGTATTTTCATTAGCAGTGAAGTGTTTAAAAGTCAGATAGCAGTGTTTTCGTATGTGTGGCAATCTTACGTTTTCTTAAAATGACATATAAGTAAACCAAAACAAAGAGTTATCCTTCAGACGACACGACACCAGTTGAGTATTCGTCTTCTTTGATGACCGCTATAAAAACCTGAGAGGCCGTCTTTATACGTCATCTACACGACATCACGACAGGTGGCAAATACCACGTGATTGAGACGTACAGATGACCGTTTTGGTTCTCTATCTCGGCGATCAGATGAAGTAAAGCTGTAATTAAAGGAGTTTTCATCACGGGCTACCATTTATTTTACTTTTTGTATATATTTGTATAAATTATTTTTAATGCTATTTAGAAACAATTAGCTAAACAGCCTTCGAATCTTGTTCGAGGCTCTCTCCTTTTTTTTCCCCTTGAGTCTCGGAAATACGCACTTCAGCAGATTACAGACCCCGTCTTCTTTGAAGGTTGATATTTGGAGCAAAGCCACTCGGTCTCATGGGGCCCGACTGCGTTCAAACGAGGAGGAAACAAAGGACTTTGAAAAGGAGCGGTTTTCCCCTTAATTCTAGTAAGGTAGCATCATGGGAAAGCTCACTTAACGGCCCTTCCGCCAAAGTTACGACGACGCCGGTGAGGTTCTCTCGCGTGTTGGGCGGTTGTATGGTGATTAGCCCTGGAATCCCGCTCGGTTGGGATGTTACACCTCAGTACGGTTTCTCCTCGCCCATCTTCATCACCCCACCGCGCGGCAGCAAAAATGAAGAGCTACAGCGACGGTTTTTTCTGCTGGGCTTGGCCGAAGTGGAAGCGCAATGGGCGCGGTCGCGTTGTCCATAATTTAGGGTATCCTACCCTCCCCCCGGCCCGGACCCGGCCAAATAGTGTTTCGGAAAATCCAGGGAAGAGAATAAAATCTCGTCTCCTTTAGAAGTTATTCCAACCAGAACTTGTCCTTTAAGCAAAGTTAGCGGATCAGCGTAAAAGGGAAAGTTCACTTTAATGTTATCATACTCAACGGGCCGATTAAATTATCAAAAGTGCTTGTGTTCGGTGTCTAAGTCAGGTGACTCCGATTAGTTACCCTTTGTGTGTGATATATCTCGGCTTTTGGCTAAAGTCTGCGTGAAGTAAACGTTTATCAAGATGGTTGTATGCCTCAAATCCATACCGACACATCTATAGTAATGAGAAGTTAACACAGATCTCCGGACTGGCATAGTTACTATTGTTGCTTCCATTATTTGAAGGTTTGGTAACGTTCGCTCTATTTATTTACTTTTATTATAAACGAACAGGTAGAGAGATGCCGTGAGGTTAAACCAGATTCGGCATTTCACTGGGCTTTAGTTGCCACAGAAGTAACAACTTTTGGAATTAAATTGTTAGTCTGCTGCATTCCACGTTATTTATCAGGCTGCTTTCAAAAAAAACAAAAGAGAGAGAGAGAGAGACAATAAATGACGACTTCTCTCCCCTTACCACGTCACTCGTGTTATCTTAAAATAGAGGTTAATCACTAATTGGTACTTACATGTATATATACTGGTTACCATGTTGCTTGAAACTTGGATTTAGATATTCAAATAAAACTGGACTGACTGAAATGCATCGCTTTATTATTTATGACTTCTTTAGGCTTATTGCAAATTGTGAATGATTATCTTTGTGGAAGAAACCGGGATTACGAAATGTCTTGTCTGTTTAAAAAGTTTGTCCCCGACTTCAAAAGGCTAAAAAATCTCTGTGATGAACGGCCAGCAATATCGGTTGACAGAAACCACGACTGCTACACCATAAATCGCGAACATTTCGACTGCAAATTGCCAGATTCTTGCTGAAATACCGAAAGATCTCGCCAAACGGTCGGAAACGCAATCGATTGGTGTAAGAACTGCACAAAAGAGGAAGATAAAAAGAAAGATTTTTTTTTTCCTAGGCAAACTGAGTGAAAAGGAAAGAACTCGAAGATCGTCCGTCCGCCCGGCTTGGAAATTCTTCGGCGTCGATGGATGTAATTTTTCCCAGCAGAAGATGGTGTTTCTCAAGTGTCTAATTTAGCCTGGGAAAGCATTATTACCGCAACAACCCACCAGAGACTTCAAGGACGCTCGTGCGGGATCAAACATATGTCAGATGACACGACTCGGGCAGTTGATTAACCAGACAGTCTCTCCCCCCCCACCCCCAACTAGCAAAATGATGCCTGTATGTTTTCAGTCAATATGAATACGTTCATTTGTTTCCCGATGTTTGAATAATAATGGATATCTTCCTCGTTTTGCTTCTTTTTAAACTTCCGTCTGTTTCCTGGGATGATAGAAAATTTGTACAACTTCGGGATATCTGAGAGAAAAACTTAAAAGGGAGAGAGAGAGAGAGATATGGACGTCAATACAGAGAGGAGGAGGAGGAATGGAGGGGAGGATGGAGGAGAGAGAGAGAGAGAGAGATGATTGCTGATGATGAGAGAGAGAGCGAGAGAGAGAGAGAGAGAGAGAGAGAGGAGAGAGGAGCTGGAGATGATGAGAGGAGATGAGAGAGATGAGAGAGCGAGAGAGAGAGAGGAGAGAGGAGGAGAGAGAGAGAGAGAGAGAGAGAGAGAGAGGTGGGCGGGGAGGACGTAAGTTATTTAGAATGGGTGAAAGAAACAACACGCATAAATTATCTCAAAGAGCAGCTATTGTTCCACGTCGTTTGTCATGGTTTTCGTTCTCGTTTTTTTTTTTTTTTTTTTTTAAAACAAATGGATTTAGAGGACAGGATGAACCGACAACAATTCCCCCCAACCCGTCTTTTATTCGGCGGATAAAATCTACCAGAATGCCGAGCCGTGATAACCGTAACGGCAAGGAGCACCGACCGAAATCTTGGGGGTTTTTTGAGAGAAGCTCCGCTGTTCGATTTCTGCTGTATTTAAGCCTGTGGTTGGCAGGAGAGGATGGGAAGGAATTCGCGAGTTGCTTTATTAAAGAACCCCCCCTTTTTTGTTTTTTGTTTTTAAATTAAAAAAAGGGGGGGGAAGGGGAGAAAATCTCGCTTGGAGCCGGCCACTTTCCCCTTTCCTTTGTGACTTGCCAACTGCAGGCGGAGGATATTCAGGGCCGATGTGGAGGCACCGGCAAGCATATGGCAAGAAGAGCAGAACAGAAAGGTATTATGAAGAGGCGTCTGTTCTCAGCTTCGCCATTGTTCCGTCTTATCGATCGTCCTCTCCCCCATTCTTGTCCGACATCTTTTCGTCTTTTTGTAATAAAAAAAAAAAAGAAAAAAAAAGCAGAACACGCCCCGAAATTATATATATATAAAAAAAAACAACAACAAAAAACAAAGGGGGGGTTAGCGATGAAAGAGATCCAGTTTTCGCGCCGGGCGCGGCCTCTGGCCGACTGTCGGAGAAGCAGAGCGCGGCTCCAATAAATATCCAGACGCGGCGGTGGTACACCAGAGTGCGGCTGATTAATTCCTCTCAAGTCGGGCGTGACGAGGCGCGGACCGACAACGGAAATACAGCTCGTGTCGGAGGGGTTTTAGCCCCTCGCCTGCCGTGCGTCCTTTTATTTCTAAATATAAAGGTACATTCGTGCTCTTTACAACCCCCTAAACCATTCCAGCATGTACGGTTTTAATGAAGGGCCAGCTCACGAACATTTATATCATTATTAAAATAATCCATTGATTAATAATTATGCCGTTCTTCATATGGGTGCATAAAACTCACTTATACACGGTTTTCAACAACAACAACAACAACAAAATTTTTTTTTTACCCCAAAAATGAATAAATAAAAATCCAGATTTGATTTGTGTGTGTGTGTGTGTGTGTGTGTGTGGTGTGCGTGTGCGTGCGTGTGTGTGCGTGTGTGTTTTTGGGGATTTTTTAAAAATTTTAAACACTAAGTCAGAAAATCTGAAAGCCACGGTGGGGTGTTTATGGAAAAATTTTTACTCGCAACGGTTACTGCCATTCATCACCATAGCAACAATCGACATGCAAAGTTGTCATCTTATTATGCGGTCGTCCAGGTAGTTTTTATCCCAGTGATTAGCCTTAGCGAAACATAAAAGCAGCTTTGAAGAAGAAACGGGCGATCTGGGAGCGGTGAGGGTAAACCTTGCCGCGATAATTAGCTGAGAGAGAGAGAGAGAGAGAGAGAGAGAGAGAGAGAGAGAGAGAGAGAGAGAGAGAGAGAGAGAGAGGTCTTCCTCAATAGATGCCTTCTCTGCGCATGCGCACAAAAAGCCCTGGAAGACGCCGAGCTCGCGTTCCGTTCATCGACGGGAGAGGTCGCCTCATCAGCATTTCCATTGTCGGCGCTGCCGCTCCGGTCTTGGCAAACATTCCTGCTTTAATAGAACTCGCATTGTTGTGCTCAGTCGTCGGTTCACGGCGCAGTCGAGCCGGCGTTTGTACCGTCGAACAAGCCCTGTCGACAAAGACCGGCAACATGCGTTGGTGGAAGAAGGAAGACGAGAGCCCAGGTCGGAAAGCGATATCAAGCGAAATGGCTGTGGTTCGAAGTCTAGCATTTCTGCGTGGGTAAAGCTTCGGCTGACTTAACATCCTAAACTTCTGGAGGATGTAGTAGAGTTCGCCCCCTCTCACCTTTCTGCTGTTCCGTATTTCTTCTCTGGAACTTTCTCTTTTAAGTGTGTAACGGTTGCGGGCTGCGCGGTCTGTAAATGTTAAAAGGAGGCTACTTTAGCTCTACCGTCGAGGTCCGTCATTAGTCGCTTTGCATCAGCATCCCTAAATCGACGCTAAAGATAATGCTAGATAGTTTTCTTGACAGAAACCGGTGAATTTGCTTTGTAGATGCTTCAGCTTCATTTGGCACCGTTACGCCTGCAATGCAACTGTGAGCAGACTTTACAGTCTACAATACTGCGCAGGCGGGAAAGGGAAACAGTTCGTTTTTCAGTAGCTGGCTCTAAATGTAATTACTGCCAATGACGAGAACGCTCTGATCAAATCTCATGTGTCGACGCAGCTACTAATGGGGCCGGGTTAGTATGAGAACAATTTGGATCTAAGCCGAAAATTGCCAGTGCTGAAACAGAAGAGAGGGCCTAAGTAAGAGATGGTGAAAGAATCAGTTTTTCCCATCCAGAGTGAAACAAAATTTTTTTAAAAAAAAAAAGGTCTGTTTAGTAAAGATAAATAAAATCTGGGTGAATTTTCAATCAGCCTAAATATTTCGTTAGGGATTGTTGTTATTTTGGTGACGTGTGTGTGTGTGTGTGTGTGTGTGTTGTGTGTGTGTGTGTGTGTGTGTGTGTGGTGTGTGTGTTCCTCCATCGGTTAAGAGAAACTGCTGAACGAAGAGGGGATTTATTCAAATACCGACGACCCCGAGAGAATCTCTCATTTATCAAATAGTCGTCGTGTACCTAATCAGAGTTTCTTCTTTCTTTTTTTTTTTCTTTCCTGGCGTCTGAATTCTCAGAGATAATACCAATGTCGATAGTTACATATGTGAAGAGTCACCGTGTTATTTAACGTGTGATTGATTCTTCTCCAACAGCACTGGACCAGACCCCATGTCTGCTGCCGTCTTCGGGGATACTTTTGATTGTGACTGGTCACTGCGAGTAATCAGTGGCGGAGCTTAATCACTAGCACTTGGCATTTTTACAATGGTGAAAGCCGGTCTCAGCTTACGTCGGTCGATTTAAGGAGATTATCAATGGATAACATTTCAGTTTTGAGTAAAAAAAAAAAAGATTTTAAAATATAAGAAATATTTTTTAAAGTTATAATATAAACATGTGTGTGTGTGTGTGCGTGCGTGTACAAATATACAGATATACAGTAGCCGTCAAAAATATTGTGCCTCCTTAACTGTTAAATAAAATATTGTTTTCATTGTATGTGCACTAAACCTCCTTAATAGAGTAATTTCTTGCAGAAAAAGTAATACATAAAACATTAAAATTTAATATACACACATTTTCTGGTATTTGTGAATAGATATATTATTTCAACTAAAAATACAGAAACGATAAAAGATAAACAAAACAAACGTTTAAACACTGCAATCGTCACGTAGCATAATAATACTAATTTAAAAAAAAAAAATTATTTTAAATTATTTCGGGTAATGCAATAACTTTTTGTCGCCAGTGTATCTCGGGTCTTATCGGTTTTGGAGCAAGATGAATACTGGAGACAAACAAGAGTTCGACGGTTTGTAAGCATTTCGCGACGCCATCTTTATTAGTAAATGTCGTATATAAACTGGCTTCGTCTTTATTAATTCGGTAATACTCTCAACCATTGGTGAAGTTAATGACAAAGCGAATCGCGCAGCGTTGTAAGTTCCTCTCTACTGCTTTCCTTCTTTTTAACACTGGCAGATATGAAAACTGAACAGAACTCAGAAACCGGGGGGGGGTAAATAAGCGTCTTGTTGATGTTTTATATCGTGGAATACGGATAGTAGGGTTTATCCTGGTAAAAGGTAGCGGCTTGGGGATCATTTCAGTCGCATATTCTGAGAAATTTCCTTAAATCTGTCTACTGCGTGATATCATCAGCACCATGTGTGTGTTATCACATGAGCCGCCGATACGTCTAGATCACCACGACGGACTAGAGAGAAGGGGTACTCGCGTGCTGGGCTACCGTAATCCATCCAGGCTACTCAAAGATAAACCCGCGAAAAGCCTCCTCCCCGCTAGAATTCTTCATTTTTTTTTTTTTAGTAGTTGGGGTTAACGGGAAAAGTGCCCGAAGTAAACCCACGCGGACGGCTGGGAGGGGGAGCAGAGAGAGAAGAAACCACTGCACGGCGGTTCCCTAAAGCGAGTCTGTCCCCAGTCAAGAATCGAACTCGCGCTCTCGACTTCGGCAGTCCAATAGACTGGCTGCCGGTAAGTTCAACAATGGAAAAAAAATTTTAATTGCATCTATTGTTTACTGCGTTGTCATGAAAACGTGATTCCGAGGGTATCCGGGACCATCAGAAGAATCAAAACAAGGCTTGCTGTGTTTCAGATGTTTCTTTGATGGCCATTTCCATTGCATACTTGTCTCTTTGTTTCTTTTTAGATGAGAATCATAAGCTTTTTTGCGCCCAACCGTACAAATCTTTATTCCTTTGAAGAATAGGGGCGTGTTTGACAATGAGCGTTCAAAGGAGAGTTTAGAACGGTAAAATCGGAAAACTAGACGAAAATCAACTAGCATCAACACTTGACTGTGATTAAATCGAAGACTGGACTGGTCACACTGGTGATTTACAAATCCAATTGTCTCCCCACACATGATAATCGAATCCATTTTGCATCGTCTTGCCTTACTGCATTTCTCGACCGGATTAATACATCGATCTGCATAACATTTTTCTTTATGTAATTATTCTTTATCTGCCTCATAACTTTACTACTGTGCTTGTTTTACGATATTTATTGAGATCTAAAAGTTGTGGAAAGCTATTGCCTTTCGTTTAACGCAAAACTTTAATCTTAATGCTACGGAAAGCCATTTAGTTTTCGTTTTGCTTGTTACACACCAACATTTCTTTGGCTCTCTCCTGAACGGCATTAATGGCTGCTATTATCTATGCAACTGATATACGTGTGTCCAGAAATTATGTTTAAATGTAAACATTTAAAAGAGTTAATTCGAAAAAATGTAAATGTTTTTATACATTTGTTTATTTTAAAATTTTGTAAACATGTTTAATAACAGACTTTTTAATACAACTGCTATGTGGTCTGTATTGTTTACGTTTTAAGTACGTCTAATGATAAACCATCTTCCTAAAGACGCAGACCAAAAAGATGGTTACAATGCAAGTTAGATTTTAAAATGTTCTTTATTTATCGGTTAACGAGGAGTCCGTTCGTTATAAAACACTAAATTATTCATTAATGTTACTTATAATCACTATTTACATCCTTCATTTACTTCACGTTTCTCTGACGTAAAATAATAAGATACCGTTGTGGGTTCATTATATATGGTACGTTAGACGACCTTTCAACTAGCGAATGATCTGGTTCTGCCAAAGTAAGTCAACTTTCATTCAGTTTTTAGGTGGTCTGATTCCTTTCAGCTTCACTACGACCCCTTACTATTTTCCTTTTTTTAAAGCAGATTTTAATGAATTCACATTACGGAATATCTAACCTTCCTTAAGCTATTCGCGTGATTTCTAAGTGATCTCACGTGACATCCTTATATCCGGGTTCGTCTGAAACAGGACACTTTTCCTGCCCCCCCCATTTTATTTTTTCTTTCTACTTCCTTTTAGAAACGGAACTGCTTGCTGGCAAGAGTGAACATAATTCCAGCGAAAGTTCCATTTTTCGCAAACAAGATAAAAAAAAAATGCGAGTTCTGAAAACCGGAATGGAATCTACGATTAGACAAGAAGTCAAAGATCCGATAATAACATCTTCTTCGTTCGCTCTCCACAGCTGCTCTCGGGGCAATCGGCGACTCTTCCTAGAAATCCGTGAAATGGCGCATTTTAAATACTGGAGCGTGGTTACGGTATCTTCGTTCCAGTTCGAACAATATCGACGCGCGCTGACAGTTTTCAGCATGGGCGTTGTCTTATTAGAAAGGGGAAAGGCAGAAGACGTGGAATTTCGCTAAGCGCAAAACTGACCGCATTCTAGGCGGTAGTGCTTAAATCAGACGGGGAAAGGCTGAGAGGTCTGAGAACTCAGCGTGATCCTATAATCAGGTCAGGACTCGATTAGGTTTATGGCCGAATTGTCCAGCCAGCTGCTCGATTCTAAAAGCATTGCGAAAACTCGTTAAACACTTACTCACATTTTTTTTTTAATCTCTAGATTTTGAAATGGTCAAAAATTAGTTACTTGTGTGCAATATAAAACAGCCGGTGTTCTTTATTCATTAGATAGGGACCCGTTGCTTCTTGAGATCAGAAATTACCATAATCTACACAGTTATAAAGCTAACTTCAAATGTTTCGTGTAGTACATTTTCCCTAAAGAAACTTCCAGGAAACTGCATTCCATTTGCAAACCAATCTGTTAATAAATCCTAAACCCATGGCCTTTCTTTCTGATTTGTTTGTTTTGGGGCTCTTTAACATTTTACCATAAACTTCCGTTCTTCAAATCAATCATCGTCTATCGATATAAACTGAGTGTTTGGTTATCCGAAAAGGTGAGAGTGCTTGGACACAAATTACTCCAGGTTAAAGATCTAAATTAACGTTGAACAATTACGTAGAAGCGCAAACCTGTTGAGGTCATCGAGGAGGTGGGGGTGACTGGGGAAAATTCTCAATATATATATATATACGGGGGGCCGCATCGAAATGTTTCTAGGGAGGCGGGTCCCATCAGTTCTATCGCCGTCGAACTCCACTGAGCTACCGATACCTCATTAGTACTCGAGACCTGCCGCTGTCAAGTTGACCCCGCAGGTAGAGAAAAAATAATAATAAGATACAATGGTTAAATATTGCATGGGTGGAAGAGGCTTTTAGAGGAAAATCAAAACCGGAAAATCAGCAAAAGTGTCATTTGCAGGCGGGTTTGGGTGGAGGGGCTCGCGGCTCGACCAATCCGCGAGTGCGCGACGCCTGTCCTCGACTCTCACCTATCTCGATTTCGATGCTCTCTCGACGGCATTCGGCGCGGCTCATTTAACTGGATGATTGACAAATAAATAACTCTACTGCCAATGCGCTTTTGAACAAGCTTGCTACTAGCTGATGAGAGCGCCCATGCATAGGGTAATTTAGCAGATTGAATGGCTAGCATGTGCTCTGACGATGAGCTGAACTCCTCCTAGTGCGAGGGTTATCTATGCATTTACGGTAAGATGCTTACCTACCGACCGCTCCTCAAAGAACTTATCTTCACCACGGGGCATCTTATTTGTTACTTTTGTAACCAAAACTACTCCAATTTAGCGTTCTGCTGTTGGATCAACACCTTCGTTGAAACACAGGTCGTGATACCTGTCGTTTGAGGCCAATTTTTCTGAAGATTTCGTTTCTAAATTAAAAACCTTCGTTCATCGTTTCCTGTTTCTTGAAGGGGAAAAAGGAGGAGGGGGGCGTTGCCCGCCTTTTGTTGCTCCAGTCTCTAATGTGGTTCTAGGAAAGATTTCTGTGGAAGTCTTGTCGTTAATTCTTCAAAATAACCGAGGACAATTTATCATATTATTTTACTTACGACGTTGAGTTTCTGTCGATAGTTTTATTGTTAAATCCCCATAACATTTACTGCAGAAATGCAGATTCAATTCTGTGTTAACAGCTTCTTTTGTTGCTGGCTTTCAGATGTTTAAATTTGATTCGACAAATTATAGAATAAAAAGATATCTGATAGCGATATCTAAAATAAAGAGCAAACAAACTGATTATGTATATAGTTTGACATGAGAAAAGCAAAACAGAATTCAGTTAAATTATTTCCTATTTTGTTTACCGAAAAATCTACTCCGACAAATGAGTTTATTATATATAAATATAATGGTGTTACTCATCTGAAATAAATTTATCTTTTTTATTAATCAGTGTAATTCTTAGAAAAAATATATATGCGTAAGTATAACGAAGATACGGTCGATACAATTTTGGTTTAAAGATTTTGAAAAAAATAATAGAGGGCTTTTGTTTACAGCTAACAGAGATCTACCGAGTAAAATCACATATCTAAAATTTTTACCTATTATATAATATACACTATTTTTTTTTCTTTATTAATTAGGCCCCACTTAGGAAAATAATTATATATGTAATATTTAGTTTCTAAAGAAACGTTGCTTGCAAAATCGATTATTTAATAGATTTGTATTTTTCATTAACTAATTGTACCAATTTTGCTAAATAAGTAATGATTGTAGTAATAATCACGAATCAGATGCTTCTATTTTCAAACATTTATTAATTGCAAACCTCTGTATTAGTATATTAACTGCTCGTTGATCAGATCCATCGCTCTCTCTCTCTTAACTAAAAATGTATTATGGTAAGCAAACATTCTAATATAAAACAACTACTAATGTAAAACAATGACTATTATAATATCAGCTAAATAGCATCATAAAAAAATTTGCACTGTAAACAAAATTATCTAATTTTTTTTTCATTACTTAACTAGACTATTTTTTTATATTTCCGTATTGACTTCATGGAGATAGTTACTAGAAAGACATATGGATGGTATACTGTATTTGCACGTTTTTTCTAATATTTAATAGTTTTGATATTCCTTGAATAAGTTTAGTAAAATTAGCACACTTCTAAGCTTGCGACGCGTTGACACGGCAAACATTGACTCCAAGAAGTGGTGAACTACAAATGTCAATTGTCCATATGACAACCAACTAATTTTAACTCTAGTTTGGTCAAAAAAAAAAACCAAGAAATAATTCAGATGAGAACAACAACAATGAGGTATTCTTTTACAATAAAATATTGTAATTTATTCATTAAACAATAATTCAGATATACAGTGGTTACAAAAGTCTTAGGATGAGCTTGATGATAAAAGGTTGTTTCCAAATAAAGATTAATTTTTCAAATCCTCATTATTCATAATCAACACGTACCAATTTGGTTAAAGGATAATATAAAATAGATAAAGAGGCTAAAAGATACTGGTTTTATTAGAAGTTTCTTTCTATTTCGACTCTGCGAGTTATCAGTGTCTGTAATAAAACCAATCGACGATATCTTATAATCTATTATTATTTAGTGAAAATCTTACAAACTAATTGCCAATTTATAAATAAGATTAAAAAATATACATACTTAGATTATTTCTAAATTTCTTGCGTACGTTTAAAATTAAAATTCTTGGAAATTACAACGCCTAATGTTCAATACCATAATTTGGTTACGTATCAAAACGAATATTCTGTCTCCGATGAGTAAATGTCAGTAAAATCGAAATATTATTTTACAATATTTCCACTTTGTAACATTGTTCCAAACAATTTTATCCCCTTACCATCCTGCTCTCGCGTTATATTACGTAGTAAAGAGTTAACAACAACAAAAACAAAAACAGTGGTGCTAAATTATTATTGCTCCCCTTTAAAACTTATTTTATTGATAACAGCTAACAGTTAGCATTGCAATATTGTTTACAACGCGATGAAGTCAACCATCTCAATAATTCGTCTTTAACAGGTCTCTTTCTCGCAGACAACAGCTCCTGGTATTGATTGAAAGCTCCGCGATCGCAACTATAATAATATTTTACACTTTGCACATTCTTCTTATAGGTCTACAATTTTTATGTTCAATTGCATAATTGTATCGCTTTTCTGTCTCCTTCTTTATCCACGAATGGCCCTGGAAATTCTCTCCTTAACTGCCTGCCCATAATGTTTAGAAAATGCTTAAAAGAAATCTTTATTGGAGATAAACATTTATGGCTATTAGAGCAATTGTGGTCCATAAAATGTTGATCTCTGGAATTTATTTGTGACGGAGGGCAACGCTGTACGGCTCAGTACATTTCTAACAACTCCGAGTCTTTAAAAGCAGCCATATCTATTTTGTTGTATGGGGTTTCACAGCGTGATTTTATTAGATTATAAAAATTATGTAAACGTCGGCCTGAACCTTGCAAGGCGTGCAGACAGACAGACAGACCCAGACTGTGCCTATTTAGGCCTTCCGAACGAGGATATACAGCAAATATTAAACAAAAAAACGTATTTATTTATTTATAAACGAACTCTCAGACGTTTTCGATTTAAGTAGTCAGAACCAGGTAATAATCTAGAAACATCTCGTTCCTCGAAATTGCCTAGGAGAAATACTTTATCAAAACCATTATGCTAAATGTTCCGTGGTTTTCTATAAAGAGAATATATGGAATAACGTTAAATAAAAGGGGAGCTAACTAAGCAGTTAACGTTTTCCTATATCCCGAACATTGACAAAAATCTCTGATTTTGGTATTTTTTTTTAATATGCAGTGATTACTTCAAGTGTAAGCGGCCAGTTGAATGAATTATATTTACATAATAAAGCTGAATCGAAACTGTCCCCGAATTCTATTAGCAGTTTATTTGTAAGCAAGCTCCTTATCTTCAGAGCATCGTCTAGCGCTATTATGTACTCTTGAGACTACATTCCTGATTTTAAAAAAAAGCACTCATTCTTTCTCCCTATGCACAGTTCTATTTTTTTTAATTACCCGTGATTCCTGCATATACAAGGAAGTTATATTGGCCCAGTTTATCAATCGAAAATGATTTAAGAAAGAATAAGCAAAGATACGCGTTGCAAAATTTGATTAGAATAGTCTAAATGCTAAGGATTACAGATCTAATCAAAAGAAAAAATATTACCCGAATGTGTGTTAATCTGACAGATTCTCTCGGCAATAAGAAAAAAGTAACGATCAGATATCTTTAATATATAAAGTAATTTTGGTATTATGAATTGAGTAGCTGGCACTGAGTCAGACTTTTGAAAATATCTTGATATAAACTAAGAATATTCCCGGTAAAAGTGACAACGAAATTATTTTACTTAGAGTTAATGTGTAGGACAAGTTACTGTCTGCAGCAGATTCTGGCAGTGTCAAGGGTTAAACAGTGAATATTAATAAGTATGCTTCCATCCAAGTATTTAATCAGTGCCTGGCCAGTTAATAATATCACACTGACGAGATCATTAAAATACTATTGGAGTTTTGGATTATTAAAACAATTATAATACCCTTTTCCACATCCCTATCTTACAGAGTTCCTAAAACCGCATTGTAAACAACAAAATATCCATGTATAGGAACTACAATTTGGTAAAGATTTTTGCCCACCACCAGACATGACGTATTTTCTACCTGTCATCTAAAGAGACTGTCTTAATATGCTATCTGCATGAAATTTACTGTTCCCTAAATACCTGTACAAAATTCCCATTTGGTTCTATAAGGGAGCTCGATGGCGAAGACATTTCGTCTTATGCTTAGAACTTTTTCTGTGCATTACTTTCAAAACTAAAAGCATTTTTTTTCTTTCTTAGAACTTATCTGCAAGGAATTGCAGTAACAGTTTTGATGTTTTCTGAGCCCCTGTGGGCGCTTTCAGACAGCCCCATCTGTCGGGAAGACCACGAACAACCGTGCGTGCTTCATGATCGTTCAAAGACCTTCGCGGCGTCATTCGTATGAGTTATGATGTCACTACTCTTTTTCTTCTTTCTACTTTAGATAAGTCCACAGACATAACGTGGAGATTTCCGAAGTGTCGGTACGCGAACATTGAATTAATTGTTTCTTGTATACTTTTCAAAATTTATCGTTAGAAATGTTAGAGTTGAATATCGCTGATCACGTCAAAAGTCCATGGTTTCCATTTGTTTGTTCTATTTTAAAGATAACAAAAGCTGAGAATAATTACAGTCTTACAGTCTACGCGAAGCGAGGTTATTTAAGAACAAACTGGAGGGGGTCCTTCTGCCTGAAACAAAGTATTTCTACAGACTGTAGGGAAAAGACTGAAACCCCTGGATTTTTAACGTAGTATTGGGTCTGTTTTCCAAATAACGCTTTAAATAAATATTATTACACGTATTTAAAACGGACTTCATCAAATACGAAGAAAAACTTAACTTAAATACAGAAACAGTAGGTTTCGTGAAATGGAGAAACAATTTAGTTTTACCGTTCTTTTATGCATTTCTACGCATCTAGTTTAGTGGCTACACGGAAGTCTTCTCTGGAAACGTCTATTTAGGCCTTAACATTAATTCTCAGAGCCATGGTCAACGAGAATCACCGTTCAAACATAGGCTATAAAAGTGTGGCGGGGGGCAAGCGAACATACAGAAAGAAGGAAAAGTGAATGCTGCAATCAGTTATGGCTATAATAAGTGTCGCCATTCTCTGGAAACCATTTTCAGTGAGTCCGACGGAGACGTTGATTTATGGTACAATTTGACAGCGGTACATCGCGCGAAAGTGATGGTATGACATTTCGCCTTTTTAATCACTCCCTATTAGAACGGTGACGCTAGCTCCGGAATTTAAACGAACCCCTAGATTCCACCGTCCCCGCTGATGAGTGTCAACATTGATGTTTTTACCTTGCGCGCCAACTCTTATTAATGTTTATTTCTAGTATCGAACTGAAAAGGAAACAGCTTTTAATGCTCCCTTTTGAAGAAAGGGAAAAGAGGGAGGAACCGAAAGAAGTGGGTGGGGGGTGGTGTTTAGCGGAGTTGTAGGAAAACGCGAGGCACTGTGCTGATGAAGGGGATGTTCTCGCTTTTCGGCGTGAGGGGTTCGAATCGCTTAGCTCCAGGGACGGGATCTGCTGGTGGCGGGATGGGGGCCCACTTCGTTCGATCGCTCTCTTCTGACGCCAGCCGGAGGGTTGTCGACTTTCGCATCGGCATCAGGAAACTGGCGCCCGTCACGGCAGGTTGTACATCTGACTGCCATAACGCCGGCTCGAGGAAATTTCCCACGGCTAATTGCGAGACAATCATGGGAAATAAAACTGCCGAGTTTGTGCGGGCGCAAAAAAGGGGGGAAGGATAAAAAAAAAAAAAAAAAACTAGCCGAAGAATATCGTTCATTAAAAAGAACTCTGAATTTGTATATACGCAGCTTTGATTTACTCCATGACAGAGTATACTGCGATCAACCCAGGTGTATTATCGCTCATTTTGAAAGACTAATCGATACATTCGAAACATTCGACACTCTTTAGACATACCAAGGTTTTTCTCCCCTTTTCGAAAGCCATACACAGCTTTAGGCACGTCACAGTTGTGTGAGATGGTGTGCAAGATACTGATTTCATGTGCTCTGACGTCATCAGACTTTACCTCTTTCTGAGGTTTGTCGTTTCCTTTTAAGTTCTCCGCGGGTCGCACCTGCTCTTGGCTTACAGCTTGCGTGTCAGAGTTTTACATTGAAATCTGAGAGTAAAGCCGAAGCACCTACCGTCATTTATCAGTCAAAACGGATGAACCATCAAGCCTAAGTCGCCATTAATTGGCAGTTACTTCAGCGGCAAGCCTGTGAGATCAACGCTGAACTTGACTGAGTAGGATTCACGATCAACTATTCAGTCACTGCTATATTTAGTACAGAAGTCGCTAGCTCTATTATTCTTTAACCAGCTATTCATTCATTTATTTGTTGCTTATCTATAGTGTATCCATCCACCAGCGCCAGAAGCAAAATCCGGGCAGGTGTGTTTGCAGAACAACATTTGGCTGCAATTCCGGCCTGGCAACGGTTTGCTGGAAAGTTCCGCAAAACTCGAAATTCTTGGCTTCTCACCGTAGCAAGATTTTTAAAATGCGTTTACTTCAGTCACAAACATCTATCTGTCAAGCCTTTATAAACTACTTTTTTTTAAAAAAAAAGAGAAAAAAATAAGAAACCAGACTTACACGCTTCAGTGGGTGTAATACACAAAGAAAAATCTTCTGAGAGATTTGTCTCTGCCTGTATCAGATTAATATACAACCTTTAAATTTAGAGATCACTGGTGCACAAAATAAACTATTGTCGACTTTTTTTTATCAAATAGAATTGATGGATCTGCATAGAACTATTGTGTGCAAAATGCATAAATATCAGATTTGTATGCTGATTTCATTATGTGGTATTTCTCACTTGATATTTTCTGTTGGATACCTTTTGTTAGCCTTTGAAACCAAACAGATTACTTGCATTGGCAGCTGTTAATACTGACACGGGTATTAATACGGTTTATTCTTATGGGTACTGATATTTTTTGTTTGTTGATCACAAAAAAGTAAAAAAAAATTTAGTATGACCAGTTTCCACTACCTTAGTAGCTACTGAACGAAGCGTAGGTCGGTCGACTGATTGGTTCAGTTATGGTGAAGGGAAATGCTCCCTCCCGAAAATCTGTTTTCTTTGTAACACATCACGACTAATTTTTTTTCCGTTGCCTTTTTGCTGTTGGAGTTTCTTATTTAAAAGTTTATAAAATAAATCCGCGTATTGTCTACGCGCAGACCGTCCCGAGATAATTTTAGTTCTCTGACATAAAATGGTAGGCGAGATTTTATCTAAAAGTAGTAGAATAATATTTCTAAGTTTATAGAAGTGTAAACAATTATAAAGACATACACAGGATATGTACAAATAATAGGCAATTGCAGTTGAGAGAAGTATGTAATAACACAATGTTTCAAAAACAGAATAAATTCGCTGTACAGAGAATTAGTATTCTGTGTGTAAGATGTTTGCCTTATATAGACAATGACTCCTTGTTTTTATGCTCCCATACAAATTATCAATGTATGAGTGGGGAATGTTGTTACAAATATCCTGTAGCGTTTTCCACAACACATCCCAAACGTTTGGTAGCCATTTGACTCTCAGTAGCTATATAACCCCATACAGCCTCTATGTTGTTCATATCAAGACCATGTGCAGACCAGGGCCTCTTTGCGAGTTTTCCATCAGCCTCCTTATTTTCCAGATAGTTTTTCATCACACTGACTGTATACTTTGGTTCTTTTTCATGTTGGAAGATGAATCTCTTCTCAATGAGATGCCTTATCTAGAGGAATGACAATATGGATGAAAACTTGGCTGTACTCGTCAGCAGTCATTATTTTTTCGATTCTATGCAAATCTCCTACAACTTTGACTGAGGTGCAGTCATCACACACTTTTATTGATCCACCCCCACCCCTCAATGCTTCACTGTAGCTGTTGTACATGACTGTTATACCGTCTTCAAACAAGCACCTGTTGATTATCGCAAAGCATTCCAAACTTGGACTTATCTGTAAAGAGCACCTTCTATCTTTGGTGATCCTATTGGTCCATTCCTGTTGTTTATTTCAACTTTGCCGTTTAGTTGCCTTTCTCCAGCCAAGGTTTTCGGGCAGCTACAGATCCAATGAGATCCATTTCTTGCTAATGTACATCTTACTTTCTTGGAAAGACTTTAAACACTTAAACTTGCAGCTAACTCATTCACAAGATCTGCACTGGCTCGTCATATATCATGTAGAGACCGTGTCCTGAAATCATTAACATCACTTCTAAAGACATGGGACTGTCTTTCTCGACCGCGTCTTTTGTCAACATCGGTTTAGCACATCCGCCTAAGACTCTTATTCCTATATGCTTGTCACGTGACATTTCTCGTCCAGGAGCTTTGGTATTCACCACACGACAATTATATCAATAGCTATACTGTTATAGTCCTTTTTCGTGTGTGATACTTTCTGGTTGGTTGCTTGACAACCAATCACAGCGTACTACAGAGAATTTCATTTTTTTTACACACGAGACGCGATTCCATCACGTGTTATTTGCATTTATACTCAGTATTTCCTCTGTTTTCATAACTAATTTCCAATACTGTATACACGTGTAAGGGCGCATTAATAAACAAAAAATATATGTAACAAAAAAAAAAGAATATCTCGAACTACAACAATCGATTCTCAGCAGAAAAGCTAAAACAATGAAAGCTGCAAACAAAATTCCGCAAAATCATAAACGTGTTCTTTAAATTGGTCTTGCTTATCTTTGTCGGTTCATGTTAGATTTTTTTTTTTTCAAAAACCAAATATTCTAAGAATCATAATGGGTAAAAATTTAGAATTCTTAGACCCGAAATACTCTACTCTTTTTCTTTTTTTTCTTTTTCTTCCGCATAAAGTTTCGGTGTAATTACTCATAAGTTTGTTTAAATTATATCTCCGGAATAATTCCTCACAACTCGATTAAAAATAAAAATTGTCTCTTGATAACAGAGTGGTAGTTTTGCGTCGGATTCTTCTGAATAAGATTGGCGCCAATCGAGAAGTGAAGAAACTATTTCCTTGTAAACTAATTTCGAGAAGGAACGGTTTTTTTTTTTTAAGGCAAAATATTTAATGGAAAAAAAGACGCAGATAATTAAAGCTGCGACAACCATCTATTTCATCCGGGTGTTTGGTAGTTATAAAAGCTCTACGTTTTAGTTTTTTTCTCGAGTTTTTGTTACCTGTAATTGATGCCACGTACGGGAGGGGGCGCTACAAGTGATAATGACGTAAGAGAATAAGAAAGAAAACGAGACGAAAATCTTTCGATTTCTTTGAGGTTTTCGTTGTTGTTTCTTCTCTACCCACGGAATCTGTAGCAGCGGAAATTGCCGTTAGGCATTCACGGCCATTTTGTCTTGTGCCAGGGAATCATTACCGTGCCAGAACGAGAGATACCGGGAAGACAAAAAAAGCAAATAAGTGCATAAGACGCCACGTGATAATAAGCTACAAACAAACAACCGGATACTTCTAGAAAACTAATTGGAAGAATCAAAAATGATAAAATAAAGAATTTAGACGTACAAAATACTCTTGTAATTTTAAGAATTTTTTTTTGTTGTTGTTGTAATTGGCGGGGAAAGATATTTGTAAAACCACTAGTTTCATTCTAAAAATTTCAATCCGAAAGAACAAAGAATTGCAATAAAGCTGGCGAAATGCATAAAGTATAACTAATAAATTGCACATTTTTGTCAACTACAAAAGAAATCGGATAAAATCTGTCAGCACGTAGAGTTGGAATGATTATTCTATTCACTACCGTTTTTTATTTTCCTAATTCAAGATAATTACACAGACATTCTGTTCGACAGTCATGTGAAAGCTTTTATTCCAGCTCCTGTATCTTCATTTTACATTATGTACGAGTAGTAGTAGTAGTAAGATGTTTAGATATCACCAAATAATTCAATATTGGCTTTTTCCTAATAAGTGCTTCGCTAGTTTTCGAAGTACCTGGCGAGATCGGTGGACCGCGGAGAAAAGGAGTCATTTGACAAGCAATATCTCAAGGCTATTAACACTTTTTGTCCAAGCTTTTACAATCTACGTATTGTGTTGTGAATTGATTGTGAGTCTTGCCCGGAAGCTGCATTTACTTTTTATTTAATTAAAACAATCGCATTCCATATATCTTTGTAATTATTTTCTTTTCTGCGCGAACAGAGCGAATCGAATGCTAATCCAATTTTGAAATTCATTCAGGATAATTATATTACTTCGTTGGACAAAGTGTCCACCTTTACTTCAGCTTTAGCATCTGATGCAGAAAAACAAAACAAAACACCTGTACAGGCAGGGCGCGGGACAGGAATTATGGCTACCTGTGACTGTGTCCGCTCTGGTTTTCCTTTCTCTCTTTACCGAAGTTCATTGCTCACAAGTCTTACGGTTGTCCGGTTTAATCACAATAATCCAGGATAGAATAGAAAAGCACAGAAACTTTGTTCGTATTTTGTTAAGGAGATTAGGCAGAGCGTGAACCTCAGATGATCATCAACCTAAACGGCCAAACCATTGGAGCCCCAAAAAAAACTGAAATCAAAAATATTACTGATTTGTCGAACATTCGCCGGAAATCTTGGTTAACTCCTGGGCGGAGATTTTTTGGAGCGGGGAAGAGGACACAGGCTGTGGTGCTCCGGTGCCAGCTTTCCTCTTGCCGTCTTCCGGGTCCGGTGTACATGATATTTACACGAAATTAAACAGAGCAAATAGTAGATATCAGGCAAGCAACCGCGTGAAGGCGTTCTTTTTTTAAATATTTTTTTACGTTAGTCATTAAAAATTAAGAATACAGGACATTTTTTTTTTTTTAATGTAGCGGCTGTAACTCCTTCTCTCCTCCCCCCCCCCGGTTCACGTAACCGTTTGGTTTTCAGTATCAATCATCATCGAACGTCCTTCCAACCTTAGTCAGAGGTGAGTCGACGACGTTCCGCTGTCTTGGAGAGAGAGAGAGAGAGAGAGAGAGAGAGAGAGAGAGAAGAGAGAGAGAGAGGATGGAGAGGAGAGAGAGAGAGAGAGAGAGAGAGAGAGAGAGAGATTACGTCAGAAGGGAGAGAGAGAGATGATGTCATTAAAAAGATGATGTCATTACATAGAGAGAGAGAGAGAGAGAGAGAGAGAGAGAGAGAGAGATAGAGAGATCTCGAGAGAGAGAGAGATCGAGAGATTTCCTTTCCGAAGTTCTTATCTTCGTCAACTTTCGCTCTCGAGATTACGTCGAAGGGAGAGAGAGAGATGATGTCATTAAGAAAGATGATGTCATTACATAGAAGAGAGAGAGAGAGAGAGAGAGAGAGAGAGAGAGAGAGAGGAGATAGAGAGAACTCCCACCTCGTTTTTTCCACTTCTCTCGTCTCGGTTCTGGCACCCGTAAGAAAGCCCCTGTTTCCTGTTACTGATTCCCAGACTGACAAATGAAGTATCCCCCCCAAACCCATCCCTCTCCCCGACCAAAGATGTTCGAACGGTCTTAAGCGTGTGGACAGCAGCTGCACCTTAGGTAGACCCATCCACAGTTATAAACATCGATAAAGCTACGTTTCGATTAGTTTCTCTAGGTCGCTGTCGTCAGGGTTTATTCCAGAAACGGACTTCTTTTTTATTATTTTTTTCCCCTACCGCAACGACGTTAGCTTTCGATGTTTTCAAGTTTTCTTGGCCAGTGATGATGCGTTCATCGCCATGCTAAACTACTGGCGTAGGCAGCGCCACCTGGAGAGACTACAGCGGGAAGCGCAGCTCGTTTATGCGACGGACGTCCAAAGGGGAAAGCTAATTCCAACACCAGTCGTTCGGCTAATGGCAGCCGCGGGCGGCGATCTGCGGAAAATTCTTAGTTTCACCTATCGCAAAGACTGATGGTTAGTAACTCGGTTCAGAAACACCTGTCGGGGGTAGAAGGGCAATGCGGAACGGCAGCGCCTCAGAGATGAAGTTGACGTAAACAATCTGTCCGTCTTCCTCAAGCCTTAATGTACCCAGTTATCCCGATCCATCGATATTAGGTTTATTCTCATCTTGCCATCTAGTGGAGATCTATATATAAGCATGGAGAGCAGGAACATTTCTTCCCTCTCATATTGTGAGATTTCTGATCCCTCTCAATTCTGTATTTGTAAGGGCTGTACGCGACGTCAAACTGCCGCAAGGCTCCAAGGCGACTGTATTTATAATCCAGTCCGCCTTGCTCTCCATATATCGTTTAACCTTTAACCACTTCCCACTCTGCATCCTTCTGTCTTAACCCATATGATTTATTATTTCTCCCCCCCCCACCAAAAGAGAAACCAAAAACAGAGCCAGACACGTTAGCGTCGTCAACCTATCAACACCGGATCGAAGCTTTCTGTTTGATATTTGCCGTATCTTATGCACTTTTCTACGCGTTCCGCCACCGTGACTAAAGACAATAGACCATCACTAACCACTGAATTCATTCCCTTGGAGCATCGCTCTTTATCGTGACTCCCGATTCATAAATTACAGTGATCCATTGTTTCTGGGCGAGGCCGTGCCCGTTTACTCGGTAAATACGTTGCTCCAACGACTCGTTCCTTCGATCTCTGATCTGATTCGGGTGGGAGCCGTATGAAGTACCAATCGATTACCGCCAGCGGTACAGCGCACGCACATATTACTCATACTAGAGCACGTTTGTAGCACTATATTTTGCAAGACTCGGAAGAAAAAGAAGAAAAAAAAATTCGGCTAACACCAAGTGGATAATTTATCTACTTCTTTTTTCTTTTCTTTTTCTGAACTGCTTCGACTTGTTTCAGTAACTGTCTACGATGTCCGCCGCCATTCTCTTCTGGCGCCTTTCGGGTGTAGCTCGCGGTCCGGGAGTTATTGGCAGGCAGAGAAAGACCAAAAAAATGAATCCCGAGGGCCTGTGATGACCAGCTTCTAGCCATATTAGGCGACCCGGTACTTCGGGGTTCTCTCCCCTTTTTTTTTAAAAATATTTTGTTCATATAAAGACGTTAGACGAAATAGAACGTGTTTACTTATATATATATAGAGAGAAACCAGCGTTACCCGACTGAAGGCAAATCGCTCTCAGCCGCATCCTCTCCACAGATTAGCGTCGTTCCGCCTTAGTAGATTAATACTAGTCGGGAGATTATTATTGATATTATGAAATCCTTTTCTTTTCTTTTGCATTGGTTGATTTCCATGCTGTTTACATCACGCGGTAGGGTACGGCACAGCATCGTCTCCCTTTAAAAATCAAATTAACGCCCGCAATTAGAAGCGATAAAATTATGTTTTAGTTTTCTTTTCCAAGTCATCGCGGAACAGCTCCTGATCGAAGGCGTATTTTCTCTCTCTTGTACTTTAATCACCCCTCCCAAACTCTTCGGGCGCCTCGTGACGTGCTCCTGCGCCGCTCTCTTGTTTTCCGGGCCGTCTTTTTGCTGGCTGGCACGTCCACCGCCACGCACTGCCCTCTGGACGTACAGGTGCGCCGTTTCCACGTAGACTGGAACTGGTTAGCACTTACATAATGACTCCCTGTCTACCAGTCGCGAAAGCGGAAAGCACGTGGCCACTGTTCCGTCATGCCAAGCGGTCTGTAGCTTCCTGGTCGGCGTGTGTTTCCGTTCAGAACGGGTAACATGCGACAGTAGTCGCGGCACCGAGTAGCGAGGTCTGAAATCAACCCCCTACACGCTTTCCATTCTTTGTGCGGACATCAAAGACCCCATCGTAACAAGCCCGCATCTCGTCGACACTGAGATCCGGAGGAGAATGTACACTTGGCTGGAAGTAGAAGCAGATCATCTGAATAAGGAGGCCTGGCTGTACCTAGGAACGCATCAAAGAACTTGAAGACGGCAACCCAAAATAGAGTTAAGTGGTGAAAATTCACCTCAGCCTTAATGACATTTCACGGCAGATCGACTGTAGCGTCGCTTTCTCTCTCTCTCTCTCTCTCTCTCTCTCTCTCTCTCTACTCGAAACAACGGTTGAAAAACATAATTCGCAAACATGTTAAATCGCATCGGCACTTTGGATTGCCAAACTTCAACCAGCATTTCTCTGCAATGGAGGTAAAACCGGAGAAGAAATGTAATGTTGTGTTTAGCCGCTAGGAGGCGTTACCTAGTCTGCGTCACAAGAAGCCTGAAAATACAACTTTAACAGCAGGATCTTCGCGTGAACCCTCGCAGATAAGCATCACGAACGGCTGGTGTCAAGAAAACAAAAAATCGAACCAGGGAGATATGCCAAAACGAGCCGACCGGGGAATGACCTCGAACTCTCAACCGTGGTAATGTACTTGTCTAACAACTGGGCCGCCAGCCGCCCAGGCCCACAAGTACCTGACACCACACCTTTTAAACTTCCAGATACTACCATTTGCAGTATTTCAGGCACCGCTAGTTTTAACTGCTGGTACCCGCTGGAAATGTTATTGAAATTTTACTTTCAAATTACAAGAATTTTGTTTTGATTTTGTTTGTACACCAATAGCAGCATCCGTGTCATTGCTGGTTTTACTGCGAAAATTCTGCTGTCTTTCTCGATAAAAACTTCGGATAATCTCGCAGCAAGCATTGAAGAAAATAAATAGAAACAATGTCTATCCGATGCTTCACCCGGAAAGAATTTTTCCTTTACGTATTGTACCTGTGGGGGAAGGGCTGAATACGATCTAGTCAAAGACCCTGACCTTGCAAGAATGCATTTAACATTACAGGTATTTTGTTTTCACACACACACACAAAAAAAAAAATCGTAGAAATTAACGAAGACCAGCGATCGTTTCTGCTGAGAACATCATACAAATACAATTAGACTTAGTAGCCGATACCACTTGCAGCCTTGTGGCGGTAGCTCTGACTCCGCGATAACTCCATAATAAAACCCGCCAAATGCGCATAGATAAAATACGGAGGTGGAATTTCTGACCATTTTAAATGCACCGAGGTCTTTTCCCCTCCCCCCCCCTAACGGCAGGTTCAGTTCTTTTCGGTTTGTGATGGTACGAACAGTTGTTGGTAATATAAATGCGTGGGTCGACAAGCATGGTAAATGGTTATCTGGTACCGTGGGGGCGGTGGGTGGGTGTGTGACCAAGCGTGAACCGACGAAAGCAGTATACTTTCATTTTATTTCTGGAAATACACTGCGGCGATTTAATCATTGAAGGTCGCGTATGCAAAAGAAAAACAAAAAAAACGGAACGAAACGAATTACCTCCCTTCTTTTTTTTTAAAAGTACAAATAGTGCAGCTTTAAAAAAAGCGTTGCCATCAATATATATCCAGGACGCCTTGTTTCCGGTTGTCGCCAAAAATTTAATTAATCCTTCTCGCCGTCGCTGCTCTTAATCCCCTTAATCCCCGTTAAGACGCGTCTATCCACCCACCCCTTTGCTAACACTCGCGGTTTTTCCTCGGGAAATACGTGAAAGGAAGGAATTACGACAACGAAGAAAGCGACTGGAGCCGAAAAGTACCGCGGAAACCCGAGCGTTCCCAATGAGAGAGAGCAGCTCTACCGTCGGGTCTTTCTTCCCCTCCCCAACTCCGACCTACTGTTAGTTAGTACGTCTGTGTGATCCTTAGATTTATAAATCGTGTGTGTGTGTGTGGATGGGGGGTTGTGAATTAAGGGAAATCCTTTCGAGAACTGTGCAATTACGATCTCCTAAAGACTAGCACTTTAAAAAAAAAGAAAAAGACGCCAATGGCGCTGAAGGTGACGTGAAGTTTGTTTAGAATTAATAGAATAGCACAATAAAGAGGACATCTGGAAAGAGCTTCGATCCTGCCTCGAGAACGCTGCTGCCGGTGGGTGAATAATGTTTATTTTATTCTCGCCAACGTTTTTCGCAATAAATGTCCGAATTCCCGGAATTTATTTCAGTTAACCGTTTAAAAAGATTAGAGATTACCCTCGTGATAATTATAAATGGTAAGGTTTTAGGAGATGTCACCGAGTTTGTTTCTGTTTTTCAAATTTAACTATTTAAAAATAATAATAATAATAAAAATAATAATAAAAATAATAATTTTTTTTTCCCCGCTTCAAAACGGCCATCGATTTTCTTACGCAACCCTGCGTCATCAGGGCGTCTCGGTGATTACCGTTATATAACAAAAGAAAACATGGCGGTAATTCCTCGAAAATTTTATTTTGTTTACCATGAGTTAACCCCGATCGATCGCGGTTTGGTTCCACCGATAAATCCCTAAACATATTTTGCTGTTCAGAAAACGGTGCTTCGCTTCTCTCTCTCTTTTTTTTTTGTGCCGTCCGTTTCACGAGGGATACTTTTGTCCGAGTAGTATGGTTTCTTCTACTGCTGGACAGAGGACATCTATTATTGCTTGTTGCTGTCTCGCCCCCCCAACCCCATTCCTTTCGGTGCTCGTTGATTTTAATAGATAACAGTACAACGCGCGCCCCTTTCCAGGTAAGGACACGTCATTCGCAGAGGTTCGTTAACCTGTCCTGGTCAACAGGCCTATCATCTCATACACGTCCAGCAACTTTACGCGGGCTGCCGGTGTCTTTAGGAAACACCGAAAAGGCGTGGGAAGAGAATTCAAAAATGTGTCATTGCCTTACCAAGCACACCTCACATCGTCTATCTCTCCTCCCTATTAATTCTTGTGCTTGGATACGCATCTTCTTCTTGCCGAGCTGCATTTATTTTAGTGTTATTCAATGTCAGGATTAAGGTTAAGGGGCAAGAAAGAATTTTAAAAAAAGAAAACTGCTCAGCAGGTCTGCTGTACACGATACAAGATTTTAATAAAGATAACTGTTAGTAACAAAGGTATGAACTGATTGATCTAGATCCGTTCTCTTTTTTAAATATTGCTACAGTTCGTACTGCGAGATTTACCGCAGAAAATTTGATTTAATTTAGCGTGGATTTACGACCGACATTCTTCAGGATCGTTCCGGTGTAGCAAGACACCACCACCACTTCCCTTGTATGTTATTTGATTTTCAAAGAGGAATCTTCGGGTTTTAAAAAATTATGTAGTTTAAGAAATTTGATCACTCATGTAATTCCACTCTCAGACCGTTCGTGATCTAGAATCAACTAATACGTTCCAGACTAATTAATCAGCCAGATCAGTCAGTTACTTCAGTAGTTTTGTATAACTTTAAACTTACTAGTAGGCAGGTCTGGACAATTGTAAGTTAATCCCTTTCTTACTTTTCGGTATTCATAAAGTCTGACATGTCAGTCTGGAAATTATGATATATATAGCAAAGACCGATAAAAGTTCTTAGCACTTAGCAGATGTGTATACCGTTCTCTATAATACTGGCTATAAATTGTCCAAAAATTAAATTAAAAATATATAAATAGTTTTGTTTAATTTTAAATAAAATCCGACATCAAAATGTGAAGATTAAAATAAGTTATCTTTTATTAGTAATTAGCGGAGAGTAGAGTAATATTTCTTTGGTCTTTCCTAAATCTTTAATCTGAATACGACAATGAATGACATTAGCTTTCTTATATAATTATGGTTTTAGGATCCTGTACTGCACACCGGGGAATAACCATAAAGGTAAACCCAAATTTACGGAGGGGTTGTTACCGTTTCTCGTTGTTTTAGCTTTTGTTGCAAAAAAATAGCCATTACCCGGTTTAAGAAGAAACACCGCTTGTAATAACTGCACTAGAATTGCCTATAACAACGTTTCGCACATTTAGACTGCATTCTTTGTTAGTTTCCTTACTTTATCCTCACAGAATGGTACGTTTATGTACAGTAAGGGTGACCTTTACCAGGTGGTTTAAAGTATGTGTGGTGGGGGGTTCTTCTCTTTGCTTGCTAAGCTTCCTCCGGAGCTGACCTGATCTTGCCACACTCATACACCGCACGCACGCACACACACACTACTATGGCCTATCCATAATTACAGAGTTTCATCTGTGCAATCGTGTCCGCCTTAAGCTTGAACTAAAAGTCTATCGAACTTTCGGGAGACGACAAGAACGATGTCGGAACTTATCGCCAGAAGTTTCCCCTCCGATCCTTAATCCCTTTTCTCGAACACTCGTTCACCCAACAGTTCGGCACCGCACCCAAAAATAGACGCAAACTCGAAGAAATAGCTGTTTCTAAAATGTTTACCTTATTTTGGAAAAATATGAAGTGAAGCGAACAGAAAAGGCTGCCTAGAGTAATTATCAGAAGAATCGTTCGTGCTACTCTGCTTTTCTATCACATGACGTTGCCATGACGTTGCCATGACGTTGCCATGACGTCGCAGTTATTCATAAAGTAAAAGTGAAATCCACAAAATCAATGACGTAAGGTATGTGGGTTTTTTTTTTTTCTGATATCAGTTTTTACCTCTTCGTTTTTGTTTTTGTTTTTTTTTTTGGGGGGAGGGGAGTTTATATAATTCCCCCTGATAGCTCCCCGCACCCGGGAGATATTACTCCGGCTTCCTTAGGTATCATCCAGTCAGTCCGCCAATCGCATTCTTTCCCACCATCACCACGAGCAGCTTCTCCGCTTCACATCGAGCGATGCTGCAGTAAACTTAATACCGACAAAACAAAACGTATTAGCAAATGGAATTCGAATTACACGGAGTAACGTTCGCCGTTGCTCTTTTGTCACGAGTGAGGTGTCTTCGGAGAGAAGAGAAGTGCATTAAACGCGAAGAACACAAGCTTCTGCTGTTTTTGTTTTTGTGTTACTGTTTGAAGAACGCAGAACAACGGGCGTCAAAGACCCAGAGCCAAAAAAAAAGGGCGATCTGGCAAACATTGGACTTTATTTATATGCGAAAAAAGTGTTTTGTTTTTTTTTTACATAACCCGCGGCACTTTTGACTCTATAAAGATCAGTTACCTAGAAATAGAGAGAAAAAAGATGGCTGGTGATTTAGAATGGATTCCTTGTTTTCGAATTCAGCATGAAGCATTCGATATCCGGCAGGCTTGTTTCTATAGCGCCGACAAACGCAGCCTCACCCGTGTCAAGTGGATAAAGATAGCGATGGATTAAAATCTCCCCGTCAAATCTGTTTTATGGGGGTAGCTTTCTGTGTCTCGGTGGACCAGGTTTTCGTTGGGATCAGCTTTGCTACAACACCGAGAGCTCTTTTAAATAGCTTAACCCTTTTTTTTTTTTTTTAAGTGAAAAGGGTGGAAGATTAAGCCGTGAGCTGTGACTATGCCGGCCTTTGTTACACTCGTTTTGCATGTAGCGAGTCCAACATCCTGAGCTGGAGCATCGTCTGATCGGAAACCCGTTTGTCGGGGGACTGACCAGGCGAGGCAGCTGTTGAAAGATTCCCATGAACTCATAATAGGTAAGTGTGGATTGTATCCATAACAGAATCATGCAAATACCAAAATCTTTGCTGCTATTTGAATAACACGAAGCGTTTTCCAAATGATTTTAGAAAATCGTAAAGCATATATATACATATAGGAAACAAACTGGGACAAATATAACAGTCGGTAAGGGACAAACACCTGTTTTCGGCGGACGAGTTATCGAATATCCGTGCACTGTTAACGGGTGTGGATTATCAAACAATCAACAGACCACTTTAGTCTCGGCTACGCCAAGATTACCCATCATCGACAGGCACCCGCTTTCAACAGGTAAACTAGTTTGTCTTGTTTGTTGTTGTTGTTTTTTAAAAAGCTAATTTTTTTTCTCTAAATAATTATCATTTATCGTTTTAACGAACAGGTGTTCTTTGTAATATCTTCCGCTGTTTATATTCTCAAAGATACTAATTCTTTAGTCAGGGATTTATTTCCAGACGGATCCTTTTTGCGAATAAAGTTCAATTAGTGGGTATGTTACGACTTAAAAAAACCCTTTCATGTCCGGACTAATGATGTTCTGTGCGGCTTTCCCTGATAAAGAGATCAGCTGCGTTTGACGAAAGCTAATAAGCAGAAACGTGTTTATACCCGTTTTGAAATACGGGTATCTAAAACTTATCTTCAATGATGTTGGTATTTAGAAACAAATTCAAGATGTTTCTAGTTGATTTAATTGCTGCTCATCACCCATTGTTACTAAAAATATAATTTATTTAGCCTTATTTTTCTTTTTAAAGTAACATAAAAAATGCCATTCTGATTCTCTGAAAATACACTGCTTGGCAGATGTCAAACAGATGTGCACACCTGACCGCTTTAACTGGATGGTTACTCGTCAACATGTGCGCTCCCGTTATTAGTACTGCTTACTTCTGCTGTTACAAAATAAAAGAAGCCACCCTGACTTACACAAATCCCTCAGGAAAATACTGGTCACCAATAAACTAATTCATGCTATTATTAGTAACCAATACCCGCAATATGCTCTATTTATTTGCAGTTCTGTTACTACGGGTTTTCTCTGCTATCTATTTGTACTAAAGCTTTAGCCAGTTGATAATTATGATCCTTAGTATCGATAATTGTAAATTTAAATAATTTGTCTTCGCTATCCACAGAAATTTTTCTTGTTTTTCTAAAACCCTAAATCAACTGATTAATAGTTGATTCTAGTAAGCAGTTGTACACCACCAGCTAGTCTCGGCCTCGATGTGAGAGTAACACATAAACAAGGCCAAGGACTTGCATCAGATATCCTTTGCGAGTTCGTGAAAGCTACTGTAACATTTTAAATAAAACGGTCAATACCCTGACTCTAACTCTTCTGCTTGGTTTGCAAATTAACCTAGGCGATGGCACGATGCATATAGTGCATGCCTCACTGCGAGATTGGCTGACCGCACTAGACGACCAGTACGGATTCTCCGTACTAGCCGGCAAGATCAGTTTACCATGTGGGCTAATGACGTTAACTAGCCAATATCTGTAAAAAAATTCCGTATTTACATGGCGAAGCCATTTAAATATTTTACAGTAATTAATGTAGTGTAATACGACCCGAGGGCTTCATCTGGAGACGAAAAAGTTAATTGAAAACTTTATTCTGGAGAGTCGCATTACTTTGTTGAGCGTAATGCGATACGATAATGGGGCTCATTAATGAGAATAACTGAGTAAAATGTTAGTAAAAGTTTCGGAAACAAAAGACAATTCTGTTGTATACACCCAGGAAAACTGCAGATGTTAATATTGTTACTGAACGAACATGGTTTCGAGAGAAAACATAACTGATTTACGTTATTATAATAATAATAATAATAAAAATAATAATAATAATAATAAAATAATAGTCTATTTCAACCAAAAGTCTTCACAGATTTATAGCACAGGCAAACATGTCGTCAGATTATGAATAGAGCTTTTTTCCCTGCCCAGGTCATCACACACACACACACCACACACACACATACAACACACAACACACACACACACACACAGAGACACACACACACACACAACAACGCTCTCAAGTCCAGGCCTACATCAAATGTCCGAAAATGGATTCGATAATTTGCATTCTCTCGCCCTCCCGCCCTCCAGCCGCCGAGTCTGACCGTCAGGGCCGTTCTGTAGACTTCAGAGGTCCAGGTCCCCCCCCCCATAAACAAAGTCGCCGCGCCCCTCTCGACCGGCCGGTATCGAGGCGGACCGGACCGCACTTGTTCTTGGGACAGACCACGACCCGCCAGTCGAGTCGTGGTGACAACACAGCGAGTCTGGCGGAGACAGATCGACCGTGAAGTATCGATCAGTAAGCCAGCGAAGGGCGGAGCGTGATTACCTATTGTTTTGAAAATACGGATCAGTGTACGACAACAGCGAGTCTCTGTTATGCAATCTTTAAAGGATTACTGTAAAGCAGCTCGGCACTTTCCCCAAAGCCCTGGACGGGGCCTTCAGCGCTGACTCCCTACAGCTGCTGATGACCCTCGATTAACCTTCCAGTATTTATTTAAAAAGGAAAAAAAAAAAACATTTAATTTCAAAGTTTTTAAAGACATAAACTGAAGCGTTTTCCCTCAGCCCCCTGCCCCTGCGGACAAAGGCCCCCAATTCACGCGCTCCTTTTATTTATTGCAGTTTTTCTTCTTCTTTGTTTGTTCTTTATGACCCCGAGGATTTCAGTACAGCTAATCCAGTCAAACAGGGGAGAGAAAGAAAACACTCCCTAATCCCTCCATTAATAGTTTATGCAGGTCAAGACGGCGTTACATGCAATATCTGAATCAGAGCCCTAATAGTCCCGTGTCCTTGCCAGGCCGGGGTCAGCGTACCCCGAGCGGAAGCCAACATCGCACTTTCCGGCGTGTGCCCCACGCCGGGCCCAGCCGAGTAGCCGGAACATTGAGGCAGACTGACGTTTTGCCCAGAAAAGGATAAAATTTGTGGAAACAACGTGGAAGAATGTAGCGGAGACGTACAAGCCAGGGTTAGGCGTGAACGTCGAATTAAACCGGCCCCATCACCTATCCATCCTCGCTTTCTTCTTTTTTTCTAAAAAAAAACAAAAAGAAGAGTCTGCTGATAACAGGTTCTCTCTCTCTCTCTCGCTCTCTCTCTCATCTCATCCTCTCTCTCTCTCTCTCTCTCTCTCTCTCTCTCCATCCCTCTATCCTAACCCTAACCCACTGAACGCATTAGGATATTTCTTTCTCTTAAATCTAATGATGAAAGGAGAGACAGTACGACATAAAGAGAGCTGGATACAGGACGAGCTACAGACAGTAAGAAAACAGGTGGACAGACGCAAAATAATTTGGATACACACTTTATGAAACTAAGTGATATCGCTAGCAAAGCTTACGTGCTGGCATGTTATCACTGGCGAACAAAATAACCCTTCTAAATATTACAAATAAATGATGGACAAAAGCCGGCAAGTATAATATCACTTTCCGAATTTTAAGAGAAAATAGTAAATACCTTAATGAATAGCTAATTCAAATCTATGAATGTAAATTGTGTATTCTCGATATTCTCGTTTGTCGTCGTTTCTATCGATCTCTTAAATAGCATCTGTTTACCATCCCATCCTAATCTGATTAGTTGGCTCATAAGAAAACTCTGCAGTCTAACATTTTCTAGTGTAATCGATCAACCTTTATTTGTGTGTCATTGTTCTTGTGTTTGTGGTTATCTTCTTTTATTCGTTCAACTTCGGTAAAGAGAAAGAAAGGATGAATTAATAGAAAAAAATATTTAAAGATTTTAAAAATGTCACTGACTGAATATAACATAGAAATAATGATTTTCTTTCTATATTCTTTTTAGATTATGTGAATTTTATATATATATATATAGTTTCTCATCACTGAATTTTTAAATAATATTCGTTGACTTTGATAACTCTTCAGAAGTAGTTAGGTTAAACAAATTCAAATCACTGTCTAAAAAGAATAGTTTGTTGTTGTTTTTTTAATATATTCTCTGTGGACTTGTAGGGTGCACAATCGTCTCTCGATATTACTGCCATCGTCACCATAGCGACGTGTTTTTGGCTTGTTTCTCGAACATACTGGATGCAGCTAATTCGAATAAGAAGTGATTGAACCTATCGAGGCGTGTAATCCAAAAATGAAGATGCTGCGCTTGGTAACTTTCTACCGTATCCGCGAATGGCCAACCCCCATCCTTCGGTCGTTAGGCTCTCCGGCTGCGAGCTTCATATTTACTCTGTTCCGATGCCTTAGTAGTTTTTGTCTTCTTTAAAGACAAAGTAAAAAAAGATAGGAAAAAAAATCTTAATAAAAAAAAATTGATTTTGATTTAGCTCCCACTTCAAGATGTTTCTTTCGCTTTCTGTTTGTTCGACTGGTCTTAACCCCTTTAAGTCCAGCTGCACGCAGGGCGGACCCAACGCCAGGCCGAATCCAGGATATTTAGATTTCCTATCTTCTCTGAATCCAGTCTAATCGAGTTGAAAGGATTACCCAGTAAAGGTGAAAGCCTATGAATTTCCATCCACAACGTCCGGGTTAGTTCACTGCTTATATTAATAACTAGTTTAGTAGCTAGGTTACTGATTTCAGCACAATCCCCTACAAGAACACTAACATATTTAACTAGTATTAAACTACCCTTGAAAATGTTCTTGTAGATCCCGTTTTATTATTATATTATTATTATTATTATTATTATTATTTATTATCCATTTGGGATCACATGTCTGAAATAGATTCACTTGATTCGAAGAACAAGACAAAGACTGGTGGGACAAATATCTAAGGCAGTTCCCTCCCTCTCTCTTTATTTAGATCTGAAGTGTCGAAATAGCACCCTGACTAATTAAACTTTAGCCACAGAAATATGCTGATAATTAATTCTACTTTTATTTATGCAGATTTTAGCAGCTACTCTCCCCCCCCCCCCGATTTTTGTTATCAGTTTTTTTTGTTGTTTTTTTATATTTTTATCACACCCACGTGACTATCTATTTATATTACGGTGGGGGAAATAGAAATGCGGGTCAAAGGTCACGACAGCATTTTAAGCTTGATTTTCTAGAACAGCGGTGCCGGCGGGTAGTCGTCGAGGACTGACTGACTGCCCGGCCGGCCGCCCGGCTCAGACGGTCCCCACGGAGCGGCGCAGCAGATTTGAAATAAAAACCGGTCGTATGCTAGTCGTACCGGACGGAGGCTTTGTAGCGAAATCGATATGTTCTGGAGATTAATTTCAACAAATGGGCTAATCTTTGAGAGGGGGGTGGAGAGAGAGAGGGATGGAGAGAGAGATGGGGGGGGGAGAGAGAGTGATGGAGAGAGAGGGATGGGAGGGGGAGAGAGAGAGAGAGAGAGATGGAGAGAGAGATGGAGAGATGAGAAATGAGAGAGAGAGAGAGAAGCGGAGAGAGGAGAGATGGAGAATTGGTAGAGAGAGAGAGCTAGAGCGACGCATGGAGAGAGAGCGATTGGAGCGCGCGCGAAAAAATCGAGCGGCGGCGATCGAGGCGAAGAGACGAATCTGGAGAGAGCGATGGCTGCGATGCGCTGAGACGCGATCTAGACGCTGACGCGCGTCGCGCTCGCTAATCCCGGCGCGAGGAGCGATCACTGGCGAGCTCGCGCGAGATCTGGAGCGCTCTGCTCGAGCGACGCGCGCGAGCGCGCTGCGCCGCTGGAGCTGCCCTCGCGCTAGCACGCTCGATCCGCGCTCGCTCCTGAGCAGCGCGCGCGCAGAGCTGGCTGCGCTGACGCGCGCGATCTCGCGAGCTCTGGAGCGCGCTGTCGGCCTCCCCGGGGCTAGCGCGAGAGCGCGGAGCCGAAAAAGAAACCCAAAGCCGCTTTATCGGGAACTAAAAAGTGATCGGTTTGATATCGAGATCCTCGACTACCGCAAGACATCAAAGGGTCTCGCGTTCAGCCGGCAGGGTTAGGTGTGCCGACTTCCGGCCGGTCCAGAGAAGAGGGGACGGAGTGGATATGACAGAATGCGGTCTGTTTTTTTTTTCTTCGGAATTTAACTTCGTTGATTACTTTCCCGTTGAGGCACCGGCAGAAATGAGCGAGTTAAAAAATCGCCGCAAGAAATATCATATATATATATATAGTGCGATTGCATTGTGAGTAAGTGGCAGCCAGCTAAATGTGAGTACCGTACCACTGCTCATTAATGTATTCTGGAGTGGAATTTGATTTCATTGCTTATCCTGTTACACGCATCTGTATATATAATTGCATAAGCATGTATTTATCAGCATTAAATTGATGGAATCGGTTTGCAGTTGACTAAAGCTAGATACCGAAATAAGATAACAAATAACTAAATAAATAAACTTTAAGAAAGAAAATAAAGTCGAGAAGAGCTAAAACCGAAAATTAAAACAAAGAAACACTGTTAGTAATGTCCGGGCGGTGTTGTGTGACGTGGGAATTCGTTAAGTCTTTTATTTCAGTGAAACTTTGAGAGTGACGAAGAGAAGGAAACAAAGCAAAACAAACATTTCTAAGGCAAATCGAGATAACTAAATCGGCGTTAAAGATGTGAACGTCGTTATTAGTGCTGTCTGGTTCTTGGCTTCATTGGCTGGTCAGGTAATGGAACTTGTTTGAAAGGGCCCTGACTAATCGGCAGATTGGTTCTTGGTAGACAATAGCAAGTTTGTTTTGGACATGGCTTCCCACGTATTACTATAAGGCACCGCGGAAGCTCTGCGCGATACATCTCCGTGGCTGCAGGCATGAGATGTTCTTAAATATATTAATCAGCATCTACATCTACACAATCATTTCTAAGCCTTTTAATAATACTCAGGTAGGGGGGGGAGGTGTTTTTGTTTTTTTTTTTTTTTGGTTAGAAATTAAATCGATCGTGGAGTAGCGTACTGCTTAAGCCAGACAAAGAAGTAGATTTGAGAGCACCTGTGCGAAAGTATAAATGCCATATACAGCCTACGTTTATGCGGGCGGTATCTGCAACGACAGCACTGTGTGTGCGACAATCTTAGATTCTTTGCTTAGCTTACGTAGGAAAGGAAAAAAAGTTGTTTTTTACCGTTAAAGCTGAAAGGCCATTTTATAGCTAAGATGCTTCTTGTATTTCCTCACAGGCTACCAGCTTCATCAACACAATTAAGTTCTGGCAATGTGGTGAATCAAAAATTGTAATTATTATTAATAAATGAAATTAAAATTTTATAACCTATTTTATTATTTTAATTTTGTCTTATCCAACATTAATAGATTTATTTTTTTATATATTATATATATATATATGTGTGTGTGGTGTGTGTGCGTAGAACATATCTATTATTGTACATTTCAGCAGTTTTTAGTAAACTTACTAACATACTTTTCTATGGCTTAAAGCCAAAAATATTGTCTCTATTCTAATTAAGGGTTATCACTCTTCGGAGAAAAACAAAAATATATTTTTCTTTTAAAGAAAAATATGGTGGCATTGGATTTACAGGGTGTTTATTACTAAGTGTTTAACTTCTACGATAGAAAGACGGCGATTATTGATTATTAGGTTCGACGCCATCAGCCACGAACACCTCGGGAGTTGTAGCGTTAACAACGGACGAGGGGCTCGCGGTCCTAGGACGCCACGATACGGGGAAGAAATTGGAAGGGGAGAGGGGTACCAAAAAAACAACAAAAACAAAAAAAGACCACCTTTTCTGGGCTGTAAACAAGTGCGCGATGTCCGGGTGAAATTCGGGAGCTGGCCGGCGTCCGGTGGGCCCGTTCATGGTGTCTAAAGGGGTTCGGGGTTTCACACTGAAGTGCCGTGTATCTGCTAACCTTCTCTCCCTGATCCTATCCCAGCCTGCTGGGGCTACCCGCCGCTGAACAAAGACACATTATGTTAATCGACGCCAACTATTAGCCCTTTAGAGTCGTTCTACGGCACTTTATTTATTATAATCTTTTTTTTGAACTTCAAAACCAAATTTTCCTTTTCTTTCTTTTTTTTGACAAATGCATTTTTGAAATTCGCAATTTGTGGGGATTTTAATAGCTAAACGATCGTGTGCTGGTCGGGGTCAGTCAGGGTTGGCGAGGAGACAACTTCTCTCGATGCTGGCGGCTCTTCCTCATCATAGAAACTGACCTGCAATAAGTAAATAGATGAAATAGAAAACCGAAATACCTTCAAAAATGTTCATTAGTAATACTGGTAATTAAACCAAATATTCGTTTTAAATTTAGTATTCAATATTTAATAAATTACATATTTCGCTTGTTGCTTTCTTCAATCATCAATTGATCTATTATTATTATTATTATTAGTATTATTATTTAATTATATTATATGGATTTGCGTTTATTTATTTCTATATTAACGTCTGTTCAGAGCGTAAAAACTTAGTTCTATTCCCTTCAGTATCAGCGTCATCCTTGTTCTCTTCTCTTCTCCTCTCTCTCTTTTTTATGCTGATATTTATTCCCGTCTTACCGAATTTCACACATTCATCCATCGCTCAGACCGACCTTCCGCCTATCGGACACTTTCCGTCTATTAAGACAAACATCTACCGACCCCACCCTTCCTTTTTGTACCCCCCCCCATTTATTCCGACAAATCCTCGTTGTTTTCGCTCCGCTTCTGCATCATTTCTCGTCTGTATCGGAATAGAAACCCGTTTTCAAGTCCTCACCCAACGTGACGCACGCGCTCTGTCGGATAAGGGATCTTCTGCCCGGCGACAGAGACAGGTTTTCTTCCAGAACTTCTTTGTGATTATTTGCGAGCGAACAGATATAAATTAATCAGAAATATTTATTCTATACGTGTGCAATAATATTTAAATATGTACACGCTTAGTTAGGTGAGAGATTCCTGAATGATGGAATTATTCGTCCACATCATCATTTGGTTTGAACAGCGGATTATTATAGAAAACAAAGGAGCAATGAAACGGGAAATTCTCTTTATTCTTTGTACTTTACTACTTTATATTTAATAATAATAATATAATAATAATAATAATAATAATAATAATAATAAGAATAATAAGAATAATAATAATATAATAGATACTAATAATAATAATAATAATAATAATAATCATAATAATGATGATAATAATAATAATAATAAAATAATAATAAATAATAATAATAATATTAATAATAATAATAATAATAATATATCCTAATACTAATAATAATAATATAATCATAAAATAATGACGACGATGATAACTAAACTCCGATATTCCGTGCTCTCCGATTGTGATCGCCCCGTCTTTCAGAAATAAGAGAGCAGAATAATAATATAAACTGTAGAATGCACAAACGTGAGACTTTATAAAAAAAACTACAAACTGGAAATATTCATTTAAAAGGCAAACATACAATCAGATCGGGCAGCAGTACAACTGGTAAATTATGTACGCGTGTATTCATTACTTCTGCTTTCGTGTCTTTGTCTTTTATTTATGTATTTATTAATATTTTGTTTAAAAGAAAATAATTCCTTGATGTACTTCCTTTAGAAACAAAGGAAAAATTACTGCTGCATCTATTATTTATTTACTATACTTCCTGCTAGTATATTTCTGCTGAATTAAATTCCATTTTTTTTAAAATTTAATATGCGTGTATCAATTACAAAAACATATTGTTTTGTTTTGTTTTTTTTTATATTTGCTAAATGTGAAAGAGACGGGAGGAAGAGAAAATGTATCTGCGATGGCACTGAGCGCGAGCGACACAGGCGAACTGTCCGGTCTCACTTTCTTTGAGTCGGATTCATTTCGATCTCGTGTTTGTCTCTGACGCATCCTTTTGTCGTTTTCCTTCCTCTCAGAATTTCTCCACGCACTGACCTGGTGAAAGTCAGACCTTCCTGCCAATCGGACTAGTCACCATCGCAAACGTCTACACCCCGCAGTTTCCTTCGTATACTGACTGGGGAATCCTTAAAAAAAAAAATAATAATAATAATATAAAGGTCCATCCTAGACCTGTGATGGCTACTTTCTTGGGGGGTGGGAGTGGGACGGTTGTTATCTTTGCCAGATATTGTATCCCAACCCTTGTTATTATTTTCTTGTGAATGGCCGCATCTTCTATAAAAAAATATCAATCAGAATTTTGTCTTAATGCTGATAAGTCGGCCAGCGCTCGCATCATCATCGCTTCGACAAATTCCCCAGTCCCCTTGCCCCTCTCTCCTCTCTCTCTCTCTCTCATCATCATCATTTCTCTCTCTCTCATCATCATCATTTCTCTCTCTCTCTCTCTTCTCTCTCTCATATCATCATCTCTTTCTCGCTCTCTCTCCTCTATCTCTCTCTCTT